>JAODUH010000022.1:3023373-3049876 GCA_027564835.1 Typhlichthys subterraneus | reverse complement strand
TACTGCGCGCACACACACACACACACACACACATCTACTGTATAAGCATCTTGTTTTCAGGAAACAGAAAACAGTTTGCATCAACAAGCTTGAATAGTGCCATTATAGTCAAAGCTTGTTTGTTGAGGCATTAAAGAAAAAATACAAATGAGAAGCTAATTAGGAAAAAAAGTGCAATTTAGGTACTGTTTTACATTTTAAAGGAAGAAAAGTTTTCTGTTTGCTGGAAGTGACGGCGTTGTGAGAATACATAGCTGTGTAAACTTTATTGTCATATTGTGTTTCAGTATTGATCCATAATGAGTTAATAATTTGATACCTTTTTATATAAAATAACTACTTCACCTGTATGTTGGTATTTATTTGTATTGTCATGCAGTACTGTATTCTTATCAATAATGTGCATTATGATATAGTGACATATTGATTACAGCTAAATGTCATATGCATGTTCCTCAGTTATGGGACCTTTACATAGAAATGAAAACAAAATTATTACTTTGTCAAAGGTGGTGGGGGGGCTAATTAAGAAAAGAAGACGAGACGTTTAGTCTGATGTATTACTGCTGAACTAATTCTATGAAAGTGTTTGTTTTCTATCCGAGAGATGGTCTGTGTAAAGGTAGGCATACTGAATAAAATCAATAAATGTGACTTAAGTCTGGACGTGTCCTGATGGTGTTATTTATAGCTGCACACAGCAGCCATATGTAGGGTTAACTCACCAAGTATGCAAGTCCTTTGTTTCTCCTCAGAGTGGTGCCAGCTGGGAGTATATGGGAGGGAGGGAGGGGGACTTCCCAGCTGTCAGAGACTCCAGGACAGATCACATTACATGCAATACTTACTCCAAATGATCTCTCTCTCTCTCTCTCTCTCTCTCTCTCTCTCTCTCTCTCTCTCTCTCTTCCCCCATTCATTTTTCCAGTGCCTTTCTCTGCTCTGTCTTTCTCCATTTCCCGTCTTTCTCTTATTTCATCATTTCCCTCCTCGTTGTCTGCAGCAAATATAGGACACGCCCACACACTGATGGGAGCCAAATATGGCTTTTGACCTTTTCTACACACAGCACTTCCTGCCAGGCTTGGAGGAAGTTTCTACCTTGATAAAGCTTTTCTTTTCAAACTAGGAGACATGCTATTTCTCTGAATCACACAGTATTTATAAATGGGGACATTTCACTTTTCAAACATTGTATTAGTAATGAGCAGATACATACTTTCTACAATGTGTTTGTCTAATAGGCCTATGGTTTTATGACCCAACACTTTATTTTCTTCAAACAGCAGGTTTGGAGAAAGGAAATATATTGAAACAACATATTACTTACTTATTCCAGTTATCATGCACTTATCCATGTCATTACATAAACATGAGGAAGGTACATGTTAGGCATACAGAAATTAGAACTATAGAGGTTACGATAAATAATTGCAGTCTTACATTACTGTAGCAACTGTAGAGCAATTGTTACGGCCAATTTCAGCTTTTCAGTTTAAACGTCGTCATTTTATTTATTATTTTAGGTTTCAAGATCCTGGCGCTGTTATTACATCAGGGTTGAAAGGTGGGCTCATAAACAGAGTAGCCTACACCACTGGTTCTCAGTGGTACGATGTGTCTTTGGTGTAGTATTTCAATTTACCACTTGGTGTCCCCATTCCACAGATGATTGAGTTTGTTGCAGTATGTCAATGTATAGCATAACGTTATAGAACAGATATAAATTCTAGTGGGAGCGAACTTTTAAATATTTCAACTAGATACATGGATTGCACCGATTATGTGCTGTGTGAGTTGTTTTACCCTTTTTTGTGGTGCTACTGAACATGAGACAATATCCTTTTTATGTCTATCAGCTGACCGCATATGATGGACTGCATCTATGTAGGGCCTGAAGGAACTGACAACACATCAGGTGGGCTGTAAGCCACCAGTCAATACAGTATCACAGTATATCTGCCTTATGCATACTTGCTTCAGACATATTTATTTTCTGTTCTGCTGCATCAGAGCAACAGCAATAACACTCACTCAAAAGAAATGATGAAAAATTGTGTAAGAGCTCAACCTCATGATACGTAAAGACAATCCGCAGGCCTGATTCTGAATGTTGGGAGGAGTGTCCTCCCTACTGTATATCGAGAGTCATGGATCTGTCCAGATTATATTTTGTGTAACCCAGTCTGTTTGTGTTCCCAACACTTTTAGCAATTCAGTCAGTGTGGTGCTTTCATTTGCATTGGACTACGCTACAGGCTTACTGTATGGTAATGAATAATGGCCCGGCAGGCATGATAGGCTAAGTCATAGTATTTAGCCTCACAGTGGAAAGATATCTTAGAATTAGAGTTAGACAATAAGTATCTCGTTTCACACCTCTCTGTAACACACAGCTATTTGCTATGTGACCCCTTGCTGTTTCTTTTCCTCTATTTTTCACACCAAGCTTTTCTTTGTATTGTTGACACCCCTCCCCCCATGCCATGCCAGACACACACAAATACACACACACACACACACATTGTATATAAGTCTGCCACCGCCACTATTTCTTAACCTTGCACAGTACCCTCCGCCATAACTACATCTCTCCTCCTCGCTGTCTCACTCTGCTCACAATGAATGGGGTTGTTTAGCTGGTTCTGTGAGCCCCATGTGAGGAGCAGAGGATGTATCCCTGGAGGGCTGTTCTGTGCCTCTGCTTTCTGTGGGCCGGCCTGCATGGGCCCAGACGGGCTGACAGACAGCGCCGTGCACACTAAGGCACTAACAAGGGCTCCAGGCTCCTAGCCAAACTCAGACATTAGTCCAGTCAAGCACATAGCACTTTAGCTTATTCCGACTCCACACTGACATTTTTGAATAATTCTGTTCAGCACATGGGCAAAAGGCGATATCCAGTTCCAAATTGGTGTGACTGGCAGAAACCTATGCTGAAAATGATGTACTAACGTGTTATTAATGACCTATTGTGGCCAGCAACGAGGTAGTGTTACAGCGTCTGGCTGTCAGACAATGAAGGAGTCTGACGACCAGCAGGCGGTGTGAAGATTTGAGACCGATTAGACGCATGCAGCTACAACACCAGCCACATAAAAGGGCTTAATGATGCGTGAGTTGAGTTGACACGGGTTAGAAGGAAAGTGAAGTGGAGGGAAGATAGCCTACAGTGAAAGAAAGAGGTGGAGAGAAATGTAAGGAGGGCTAACATTCCTTCTACCCAATGTCACCCTGTCCACTTATCTGTCAAGAAACTACATTTTTCAAGGAAGAATTTCATCTGGGTGCTTAGTCTCTAAGGTTAGACACTAAGGTTAGACAACAAGTCAGACTTTGAACGTTTAATGCATGGCTCACACATTAGACATAGAAATGACAATGGATCTCATTATCTGTAAATCTTGAGTTATACTTTGCCCATGATCACTTCTTGTTGTACAGTATTCACAAAGTCAGCAGGCAGCAGTCTTCCAGAATAGAAACTGAAGAGAAATGATCTTAACTTCAGTTGTAGGATCAGCAGCGACATAGAAATGCACTTTGTATTATTCAAATTGCTAATTTTTACTTCCTCCCAGCCTAGGCTATAATCATTTTAATGTATGTATCTAAAGCTCTTCTGACAGTCTCCATGGTCCTTAAATATATTGGGTTATCTAAGGAAGCATTAAACATGATAAACAAAACGCACAAAGCTACGTTATGCTGTGCCACAACCTACCAAATCTGATGATGTTGGATAGCTCAAGCTTTTCCATGCTTTATCCCAATGCTATCTGCATTCAGACTCAATGAATGGGACAGCGCATAACTGCATGTGCCCGCGCCTGGATCAGGGAGCGCGCATCTGCTTTTTCCAGTGGCCGAGTGGTAGAGCGTTCTGAGACTGTATTTCTTTTCGGGAGAGGGAGGAGATAGGACTAATGGATCAGTACTACTTTCGCAAAAAATATGACCCGGTTAAATTATGTAGTTTTCGAGATTGGACAATGAAGTGCTTCTAGTATGCCAGCGAATGCTTTTTCAAATGAAAAAAGGTTTTTGAAGTCGAGACACTCCTTATAAAAGCGTTTTCCAGTGTACTGTTTCCAATCTCTTCGAATAAAGGACGGTTCAGCACAACAAGAAGTGGAGAAACTTTGTGCAAGATGCAAGGGGTTTCGCCCACTGGTGAGTGAACGGTTTCGACTGCATGTCTCAGATTAGCTGCGTTTGACATTTATATCTTATTCAAAAGTAGGCTTGTAGGATATTTTCGTCTTTCTCATAAAAAATAAATAAATAAATGAAACACTGTTGCATTAGCGGGACAAGACGAAATTGTTTTACCAGCTGTCATTGTCCCATATGAACTCCAAACAACAACGTATATTTGTTATTACTCGTTCGGGCAATGCAATCGTCAGCACTCGGATCCGAAGCACATCTGAGCTGACATGACAAGAATAGGAGCAATGCGGAGTCAAACCCCAAAAGTAATACCTCTGACGTCACCGTAATCATAATCCTATGAATTTGAGGCGTCATGACCACTTGGATTCAGATTCACCCCGCATTATCAACCCAAAACATATAAAGTCATGATAGCAAGCACTGAAGTTTGTTATGATGATGATGATGATGATGGTGGTGGTAAGTTAACTGACGAGTAAATATTCAATACTTAACATTTTATGTGAACGTTTTCCAATGGAACATGTAGGCTGATATGCTACTTGTTTGTGGTTGTAAGGGTCCATGATGTTCTTGTCCAATTTGGAGTGGAGAATAGTGTGTATTTCAGAAAGAGAGCTGAGTTATGAATAAACTTCCATTCATTGTGTGTGTGCCAATTTCCTTGGTTAACTGTTGAATGGCAATTCATCTTCTGTACTACTGTGTGCATGTGTATCTGTGTGTGTGTGTGTGTGTGTGCGTGTGTGCGTGTGTGTTTCTCGACTGTCCATTGTCTTCTCTGTCCAGAATATTGGCTGTGTATTGTGTCTTGTATTCAACACCTCTTTGTGTGGTCTTAGATGCCAGATCTGGGTCATTTGGACTTGAGAGTGGTGCCATCGACTGGCCACAATGAGTTACAGTGAAACTTAAAGATAAACTACATGTTAACATAGCCTATAAACATATAGGCTAGACGCTAGCACTCAGAAGAGCAGGGGGAGGGGTAGTGTGTGTGTGTGTGTGTGTGTGTGTGTGAGAGAGAGAGAGAGAGAGAGAGAGAGAGAGAGAGTGAGAGAGAGAGTGAAGGAGAGAGAGAAAGTGCTGATTGGACGATATCAGAGGTTGCAATAGAGGTGAGCTGTGGAGAAGAGAGATGGGGGGGGGGAGGGGCAAGCGAGTGTTGTGTTTGTTGTGGGACTCGGGGGAGGGATTGATCCGCCATGCTTGCGACTGACTTTCTTTTTCCGGCAGTCTGGTAATCCATCGCTTCTCTCCCCCCCACACACACACACACACCTTTATAATATTCAGTCCCCTCACCCTTCCTGCTACATGGTAACCAGTCAATGCAGGGGCAGTTTGTTATGACAGACGTTTTTGGTTCACAACCGGAAGGTGGAAAGCGGTGAGGACATACAGTAAGTCCTATCAGTCCACATTAGCTTGTTGGACAATGTATTGAAGTTAAAGTGGCGGTGCGTGCAGGCTCTAGACTGTATCTTGTGTTTGCCATCTTACATACTTTAAAACTAATTTAATGGAGGTGGCGGAAGGGAGAGGAGTATTCCTTTGCATGATGGTCATTTATAATATCTGAGTGGAATTATCATTTTCCCTACACCATGTTTTCCCTCGGCTTGTTGAAAGGAACTACTTTCTGCAGAAGATGTACTGCAGAATACTAATATGAATGCTAATATGAAACGCAATTTGATGAAGCCCATGCACACACATGCCCAAGCGCATGCCCATGCAGTGTCTGTGAGAACTCTATCTGTGGCCAGCAGCAAACTGCCCCTCTAAGATAAAGGGCCCCTGCAGCCTGCAGCAGTAATACAGGGAGGAGAATCCAGGAAAGGGATATAGCAGAAAGAATACGAAAAACTAATTCTGGCTGTAAATAGTGCTTTAGTATCTTTTAAAGGGACTATGCATGATATTGTCTGCCACTAGATGCCACACTATGCATCAGCATCTCAGACCAAAACAAATGTTATGTGCTCCCCTCCTCCCCCATCCCCCCTCCCACACACACACACACACATATATGGGCCAGACCGGCTATGAGCATTCTCTGCTCAGGACACACTTACTCCACCATAACAAAATAATTGCTATATATTCATGTTTAAAATATCATATATGACTTTTTTTAAGTCATATAACATGTAGTAGGATGCCCATTTCATGAATATGGTCCTTCTCTATCATTTATTATGTTTATCTTTATTCCAGCTTCAGTACTTGTCTGAGTACTTTCCTGTTATTTTATTATAGGCATTCTCGAGAAAGCTTGCTAACTTCGAGCTCAAATCAAAAGAAACCTCCACACATTGAAACCTATTGCAAAGCCAAGTGTCATTGTTGTTGTGAGCGGTGTTCAACACTTCTTTTTATGTTCCTATTTACGGAGCCAGGGCTGTGTGTGTAGAGGTACTGGATTATGTTTTCAGCACGCACAGAGAACGGTAAACTTGCGAAATGCAAGTGGATATTTACAGCTTACAGTTAGCTTGCAATTGCTGACTATACCTTTAAGGGTTTTTGATCAAGCCATCATATGCTCATACACACTCTAACACTGGCTCGGATGGGCTTTCCGCTGATCTGCTATGACTACTCTACCATTACTACACTACCATCTCTACTCACTCTCTCTCTCTCTCTCTCTCTCTCTCTCTCTCTCTCTCTCTATCTCTCTCTCTCAGTAGTGGGTGAATGTGTCTCGTGTATCGAGGCAGGTCACTCATTGTACAATGGCTGGAGAATTATCAAATAGCTATCCCAGCATACCTTGCCCTGGCTTGGCTGTTCATGTTATTTATTATTAACAAAAGCCATTCAGACCGTCTGTGTTTAACCAAGCCTGTGTAAACATATGTTAGATAAACAGAACACAGGAGGAAGAGAGGAGCAGGGGAGGGCAATATCAAAATGTGATCGGTCCTGCTCCCCTATTCAAGCCCACACACTTTTGGCTTTTGTACTGCCGCAAGTGATTCTGTCATTCTCTCTCAAGCAGTGATTGTTTTACTACTGTTCTTCAGTCAAGTACTGTGTCTACTCTTTGGCTCTCTATCTCGTCAATTGTTCCCCCCTTATTGCTCCCCCTTTCTTGTCTCCCCTCACTCTCTCTCTCTCTCTCTCTCTCTCTCTCTCTCTCTCTCTCTCTCTCTCTCTCCTCCATCTCTCACTCTCTCTCTTTCTCTGTCTCTCTGAGCATGACTCAATTCCAGGGGCACACAGAAGCTCCAGGCTTCTTCACGGCCTACTTGTGAGCTGGCCTGGGTGTCACAGTGATTTCCCTAATGGTGGTCATATGTGGTTGCTGCTGTTGCAAGGGCCTCAGCCAAGTCTGACCTGCAATGTGCCTAGTGTGTGTGTGTGTGTGTGTGTGTGCGTGCGTGCGTGCGTGCGTGCATGCGTGTACATGCAGTATTTGACTAGTTCTCTGAAGCCCAGTTGAAACAAAAGTAAAATAACCACATACTGTATGAATATATCATTGATTTAAATACATTCAAAGTCAGGTTGTAAAAACAAGGCCCAGTGTCAGTTTGTCTGACCTGACCGCTGGTCTCACCTACGATACATATGGAAGGTAAGAATGCTGGAAACAGGCTTGCACGTGTACAGTATGTTGTTCCGCCATTATAGGTAAAGGTTGGAGGTGGCAGATGAGACTTGCTAAAATGGTTCAAATTGAATTGATACACTGCCTATGAGTATGAGAGTATGCTAAAGAGAACACATTGACAGTAGACATTAATAAACATAGCATTTTCAATTCATGATAATTGAAAGACATCTAATTCCTCTATTAGCTACAGCTGTGATTTTATGGGTACATGAGAGACCTTGGGAAAATGGTCCATTAGTACCCACTGTACTGTAGTAATATTGCACTTAAAAACATAAACATAATTTTCATATAGGAAATGGTCTAGGGTCATACTGTACATCCTTAAAATATAGTTGTTCTTGTTTCCAATATTTGCGGTTAACCACCAGCCGTTTTACCCCAAGCAGTGCTTAAAGGCACTACACAGTACAGCATAGTGGCTTGCATACAGTATAAATCTATTTTAAAGTTGAGACTCATCTGTCAACACAAGTCTTCATTGGCACCTGCAGCAAAGCAGTCTGAAGTGTTGTCAGACAGCCCCAAGGCCCTGTCCTGACGCGTGTTCAACATACTCAGGGTTCCTGACTGAATTTCAGCTTGGCAAAACCTAAAGAATCAACCAAGGTTATCTCATGACAGGACAGTGCTTATCAACTGACTCTGTCGACCGTGATTCAGTTTGCTGTGAGCAGCCAGTCATTTGAAACATGGGAAAGGTCAGGGGAGTTTCTCAGAAGAGGAGCATGAAAGATTATTGAGGGAACTATGAAGACTATAGCTATAATGAATCACAGTGAAATGCAACAGCATGACAGTATTTCCCGAGAAACAGTCTGCGGATCAGTGGTACCACGTGGTGTAATGAGGCTCTGGGAAATATCTGCATGTTTACAGTTATTTCTTTTTCTTTTTCTTTGGTGTGTCAATTAGGAAATATCTTCTGTTTTAACCCAAATTATCATCTATAGATTATATATATTGGACTATAGGCAGTGATTGTGTTTCTGTCCAGAGTAACAGCTTCCCTACAAAATACTGTTATGTTTATACTAGAGGCCTCTTAGCTTATACTGTAGTGGAGTCTGGCTGGAACACACACACACACACACACACGCGCGCGCACACAAATTCTCACACACAAGGCGGAAGTGACCTAGTTTTCCTAAATGGTACCAACTGTTGAGGCCTTGCAAAAAGAAGCAGAATTGGACCCTGTTCTATGTCAACCAATAAATAGCTGAAATGTGAAATACTGTCGTAAAGACTATTATGAATCTCATACTAGTCTTGTCCAGTAGGTAATGTATAAAGCCTTCTTATAGTCTCTCGTCCCTGGAGACTAATGTTGAGTTAGAATCAACTTTTTCTGGAGTGCCGAAGGACAATCTGTAGGCAGTTTCCTGTATTCAATTCCTTAAGATATTATTTTTATAAGGAATAAAAACTTAGTGAATTCAGCTGTCCTGGGACATTTGATAAACTCTTCCCAAATTTCCCAGTCTGGGAAAATGGCATATTTCCTATTACCTTTCACACAACTCTGCAGAGAATCCTTATGTGTCTAATAGGCTGGGAAAGAATAGAGGTCAGTTTTTATCCATGCTGATCTGTCTGTGTGTCTGTCTGTGTGTGTGACTCTGTCTGTCTCACTTCTCCACCCTGCTGTCTGTCTGGATTAGACCTACAGTGATGAGGGGGATTTTTCTGGGAAAGTTATATGGAAAGAAAAAAAGGGGCCTAATAGTAAAAGCATGTTCCATTCTATTTCTTTCCCTTTGTGTGTGCCTGTGTGTGTTTGTCGGCTTGTGTGTGCATTTTACGAGTGGAGCTCCTTGCTAGCACACTGAAGGCATTGTGCCTTTCCTCTCTGATCATCAGAGGAGCATGCTCGCTGGAACCGAGGCTTCCTGCACCAAGGGGCGAGGCGCCCGGGCCGGCGTGAAGCAGCAGAGGAGCAGGAGAATAGGGAGGAGAGGGGAGGCAGAGGAGCGGGGGGAGGGAGTAATCAGTGGTGTTTGGGAGAGCCAGGAAGCACCTGTGTTAGTGTGTCGCATGGCTGACTTTTTTTTTTAAGGCTTGACATGGTTCACAATAATAATACTAGTTATAGGCTAACAACTTAGCTTTGCGTGAAAGCTCAAAGATTCAAACTGAGCAGCCGCTCTGAAGCTTTATGACCCTTGACCCCTAAAAACAAGCATTTCAAATTTCAACGTATGAACGTCTTTTTTTTGCTGCAGAAATCCTATCATCATGCAGTCCATTAAACAGAAACCTCTTAGCATTCCATCACCACATATAGCACAAATCCATGTTGTAAACGTAGTCAGTCTGTTGCAACCAATATGAGACCTATGTTGAATTTTCCATGCTATCTCTCTCCTTAGGGTCTTTGGGTGGGCTTTCTGCTGATCTGCTATGACTTGTTGGCATTGCTACTCTCACTCTGTCTCTCTGTCTCTCTCTCTCCCTCTCTCTGTCTTACTCTGTATCTCTCTCTCTCTCTCTCTCTCTCTCTCTCTCTCTCTCTCTCTCTCTCTGTCTGTGTATCTCTCTCAATCTGTCTCTCTGTGTCTCTCTCTCTCTCTCTCTCTGTCTCTGTATCTCTCTCAATCTGTCTCTCTGTGTCTCTCTTTCTCTCTCTCTCTCTCTCACTCTCCCTCTCTTTGTCTCACTCTGTCTCTCTCTCAAGCAGTGATTGTTTTACTACTGTTCTTCAGTCAAGTACTGTGTCTACTCTTTGGCTCTCTATCTCGTGCAATTGCTCCCCCCTTATTGCTCCCCTTTCTTTTTTCTCCTCTCTCTCTCTCTCTCTCTCTCTCTCTCTCTCTCTCTGTGTGTCTCACTCTATATGATACTGTATTTTCCTGGACAAAGCAATGTGCTACTGAAACATGACACCTTTATGCTTAGCCTAACATTTTTCACATTTTTCTTAACTAAACACGGCACACTTTACAGTACAGGCTCTGTCAGTCAGCAGGAAAATTAAATGTTTTCTTTTATTCCTATATTCTATTTCTCCAGGCCTTTTGCCACCACCAGTCCTAGCCTGTCACCAGTTCTCTTCATTCTAAATGGACTGACAGTGAGAATAGGGCTTGTATTTTACTTAGGCTTACAGAGAGTAAAACATTGGTCTGTGCATAGATGTATGGTGTTGGTTTGTATTTTACAGCACTACATTCTACAATGTGTGAATGTTTGTTTGTCATCTCGTTGAACTGGTACTCTTGGTTAGGGCTGGTATTAAATGGCATGATGTGTTGATGTGAGATTATCAGACAAAGTTTCTTGTTTTTTTGTATTTTGGGTTTCAATGTCAGGATTGTTCTCTCTAATAGCTTTAAAAGGTATGGTTATATGGCCATATTACTATACCTACAAATATTCCTATATGTTTATCAAATATATTTACAGTACACACACACACACACACACACACACACAAAAGGTGGAGACGCTTGTAGAAAAACAACCGTGCTTTGTTTCAAACTCACAAAAATCACAACTACTCTGATTGTGCAACTGTTACTGTACCACTAGATGGAGCTACTGTGCTAGCCTATCTATAATATACAGCCCTATGAGCTACAAATAGGTAGATATCTTCTCACTATATTAATTCACAGTTTACTTTTTTTACATTATTAAGCTCTATATGTTTAGTTTGTTAGTTTGTACTTTATTTTACATGTTTAAGAACTCTGTCCAATGAGAATATATGTAGGCGAAACAACATTATGTTATGTAACTTTCTGCTGCAATGGTGGAAATGCTGTCTGTTTCCGCTGGGATTTGACTGGGTCCAGAGGCCGACGGCCCACCCTTGCTCCCTCTGGTCGACATCAAGGTGTCTCACATTGAAGGTCACCATGACAACCGCAGGGTCACTCCTCTGGGCTCCTCTCCCTTCTCCTATTATAGTCGGCAGCACTGCCCGTAAGCCATTCATCATGCTATACGGCTCTGCTGCTGTAATGACTTTGTGAAATAAGATAGCTCCCTTTTAAGAGAGTCAGATGTTGCCTTGACGCTTGAGCGGCTGTGAGAACAGGCGGTAGGACGACTTGCATTGCGGCATTTTAAATCGAGTATGTCCACACTGACTACAGCTGCTGCTGTGAGTCTTTGCCTAGGTCTTCCTTTTGTTAGGAATGGTCACGCAGGGATTTGAACCAGGAACCCCCCCACCACCACCACTATTCCAGCTGTCCACCATTGCCTTCTCCAGCCACAGCTCTCAACACAGGGCAGCCATATCACCCTGTGCTTAATGAGGAGGTGAGAGCTACATCCAAACAGATGGATCCTGTTCCTATGGCCCCCGTGACTCCTCTTCCTCTAACGGTTATTTCAGGATTCTTTCTTTTTTATTTTTTTTGGGCGGAGGCCCTAATTCACTAACAAGCACTTCATTAGATTAACATGGATCCTGAAAGGTCAAAATGTAATAAAACAACAAACTGCCTCAGGCAACCCAGCAGATGTTGAGAGTGAGAGAAAGAGAGATAATCTCTTTGGCTATCGCTCTTTCTCTGCCTGAAGGTAAATTGCTGTAATAAATTCTCTCTAAAAATATTATTGATATATTAAGCGGTTGCTGGTGGTTCTAAACGGGTCTGTCACCATGCTTTATAAATGAATGATGGTTCTCATTAAGGCACACATTTCTTCTATGTAGTAGCGTATATTCTCTCATTTGGTTAGTGCTATATGAAAACAAACATGGGAGACATCCTCTTCTAGTCGTTCCAACAGTCACAATTGCTGGCACGCTGTCTGATAAACACAACAAACCTCAGACTTATTCCACTAAGTAGCTGGAGGGCCTACTTTCCCAAATGACACTCGCTGTATAGCATTGCGTCACTGCTGTACTTTAGCCAACAGCAGAAATGCCACCTCTAGTCTCAGTTACTCTGACTGTAACTTAGGTATTCGCTCATTCACACAAAAGAAGTGAGCGCTTGACATTCTTATGTAGATTCCATTGGCTCTTGTTTATGTCTATGGCATGAGTTCGGTATTCAACTAGAATATTCACATGGTTAGTATGCCATCATTGTTAGCATTGATAGCATAATCTTTTTCTGTTTTGTATAAGCAATAAATAAAATAGTGGGATTGTTTTTCTGATAATCAGACAGATGCAAATATGCAGTTGTCCTTGAGCTTACATTTTTACCCACAATACCTAGGGCTAGACATTTTTTAAAACTCCCTACCATAAAGACATACTGTGAGTGAAACGGTGCTTTGTGGCCTGGACCAAGGGTCATTTTTCACACAGCTCACAGCTCTATCGGGTGTGCGTACTTGCTGGAGTGCGATCAGTCTTGTCACCTAGCTGCTAGTGACAAATGCCCAGGAGTGCATTACTCGATATAGATATAGTCCCATTAGACACACACACACACACACACACACACAAACAGCTAAAACTATTCCATCCATCACTTCCTGTGGCCAGCATATGTGCTCTACATCAGCACGGAGCTCATCGAGCCTAAACTGATAAACGTCTGTCCTGCAAACCTAATTGCGATACAATCTGGATAAATACTCTACTGAAGAGGGAAGTGATGTTTTAATGTGTTTTTTATGCAATTGGTAATTGTAGAAAAGGAATTGAGAATTGGGAAATATGAGTATGACTACTTGTGTGTGTGCATGTGAGTGCGTGTTGGCGTCTGTTGAACTACACCCGTGGACATCCTAGAGCCAGTTGACCTTCACTACATGACCCACTGTCTCCCCTCCCCCATGTGCCTAATACCTTCCATCACATTTTCTGTTTGAGCTACTTTAGCATTTCCCTCGCCAAAGTATTTTCTCCATGTTTTGATTTGACTCTCGCTCCCCATTTCCCCATGTGCTGTGCCTGTCTCTCCACCCTCCGTTGTAATCTCTACTGAGCCGTATGTGTAATCACAAGCCATCTGCGCGCTGTAGGGAGAGATGAGCTCGCAGCTCATCAGATGACCATGCCCTACTAACGCGCACACACACTCACACAGTACACACAGGCATCACACCTTTAATCGTTAATATAGCCACAGAAATTTGATTTCATTATGCCTTTCTAAACTGTACTGGTGGACAGAAACACTATATACAAACGGCACCATACAGTATGATATACAGTCATTATAACTGAATCACACCTTGTAATGCAATAGAAACTTGTTTGATAAGCAAAATACCACAGGGTGTAAACACCAGGCTAAGATTAGCTTTGCTGACTTCTGCAAAAAGAAATGGCAGCACAGCAAGAATCTGAAGTGAAAAATGGCAAAGTCACAGTCAGATGAAATGATAAACAACGTACAGCTTTGAAATTGTCACTGTGCAATCCTGTATATTTGCTTAAAACCGAGGAAAGAGCTCCCAGACTATGGGAAGTGATGTGATTGAGTAGCATTCTCCTCTTATTTCAGATTTTAATATCCCCCCAAGTTCTTTGCACATCTTGCTACTAATAAGGACTTTATTAAAATGCTGACTGCTGGAATGTGCCGTTCTGGTAGCACAGTTAATGAAAAAACCTTTATTAGATAACAAGCTGGGGATTTTGGGCCAACATTCTTCCATTGTGTTTCTTCTGTTTATGAGGCTCATCCACAAGATCACCAGATAGCAATGGGGGTAAGACTGAAAAGACAATGCCTTACATACTGCCTTGGCTACACTGAATGTTCATTAGATTGTACTTCACTATTGAAGTCACATCTGTAACTCACGGGAAAGTCAATCTTGCTATTGTTGCATCACATCCATAAACATACTCTCCTATAAATCCTCACAATGTTTTGCTTTTAGGCAATGGAGTCTGTCCAGAAGGTATATCTTAATGACGTTACAGATAAGAGGCTTTACTTTCCTCTGTTACAATTCAAAAATAAACCTTTTAAACCACAAAAATAATCCAGCGGAACAGTTTGAACTTGGCAGTATTTTTCCATTCCCTCGCAGAGCGTGTCTGCTGCAAACCAACAGAGCATGTGATGGCTCACTCATCTCCTTTATTTTATGTTAAGATTCTTGGCCTTATCCTTTACGTTCTCCTCTTCCTGACTGTGTTTTTCTCATTTCTCTGTTCTGCCCTTATCCATCATCTGGGACAAGCACTGCTAGGCAGTATGGAGCCAGCGTAGAAAATACATTTCCCAGATCCCCCCTTTCCATCTCAGCCAACATCCTATCACAGAGTGGGACAGCAGGTCTAGTACATCTGTCTCTATCTGTAGGTGTAATGCTTCACAGATTATGCTGTTTGTTATTCAGATAGGACCGCTCCACTCCAGGAGATCTGATTTTGATATTAATAATACATTTAAGGATTTTCTCCTCTGGATAAAATATTAATGACCTCTCTTAAAATACATGTCTTGACTTATAAAGCGGGGAGGCAGGTTGGTGAGGCGATATGAGAGTGAGTTTAAATCGAGGCGTTAGAATAAGGGCGACTGTCACTGTCCACATCAGAGTAGCTCAATTATTCAAGACTACAACAGATCAATGCTGACACATTAAGAATACCACCTGTCTGCAGATATGTAAACTCACTAGCTTTCCTTCCTTCCAAAAGCCTTCCACCCCCCCGTATTAAGTATAGGGAGATCCTTCTAGAGCAAGCTGATCCAAGGATAAGCCAACATTGATACGGGTGTGTACAGTTAGCTGCCTGTTGTGACTGCTGTGTCCTTCCTCGACCTCTGTCTCCTGCAGAGGCCCGGCTGCATGTTGTGTCTCTGGCCCTGTCCTGGGCCTTCAGAGAAAACATCATGTATTCAACAACATTCTTTCATTAAAGTGTGTGTGTGCGTTTGTGTGTGTTGGCCATGCATGTGTACATCGTTGTGTGTGACCCTGTTCTGGAGTTGGGTCCACAAGCTCTGGAATGCAAGTGCATGGTCTCCATGACAACATACCAGTGTCCTCTTTCCAGCTCCATCTGCAGGCTGTACTGGGAGCCAGGCTAAGCCCGGCGTGCCACCATGGCAACCACTCATTGATTTATTGGAGCTATTTAAGAATCTATTTACTTATTTATGTGCTTCATTTTCCATAGCAGGTCCCTGACAAACATTATCTGGGCTCCGTGAGCTGCCAGTAGCTCTAGTTGGCTTTACAGAGCAACCTGTGTGTGTGTGTGTGTGTGTGTGCGTGTGTGTGCGTGTGTGTGTGTGTGTCTGCGTGAGTGTGTATGTGTGTGTGAGATAGAATTAATGTATGTGTCTGTTGACATCGGTCTCTCAGAATAACTGTTTTTATAAGAGAGAGTTGAGGGGGGAACATTGACTGTGACTATGGAGTCTACAAGATATGGGTGTGCAATCGTTCCTTGATTTCAGTCTCAGCTGTTTCTCTAAGAGATGTTGCTATCTGTTGCTCGTAACTATAATGGTGTAGGAAAGTGGAAATTAAGTTTGACTGTGACTGTCTTTGTGTTTGTTTTGTTTATAGCTCTGGCTCTTTTAGATCTCTTTGCAAGTGCTCTTGAATGGGTATTTTGTTTGGTGTGTGTGCGTGTGTGTGTGTGTGTGTGTGTGTGAGGGCGGTGTACATGGCAGTTCCCTCAGGCAGATGTGAGACAGATGCTGTCCTTTGGTCAGTGGAGCGAATGAGTGCTCAGAAGATTTAGACTTTTTCCTAGAGTGTGTCTCTGACAGAGTTGTAGAATGCTCGATGATGTTTCTTCCTTAACTGACACCTAGTCTAGATTTTACTTGGTAAGTGGTTAAGGGCAGCATGTATTATGTGAACTCAAACCACGTCCACTTTTTCTTTAAAGTTGCTGCTGTGGAATATTTCCCTGGATATCATGCTGAACCAAAGTTGCCCAGTTCCTTTTTAGCAGCCATATTATACCTCGTCTTATATTTTACTTAAAGGGCGAAGCAGGGAGAAACTCATAGAACCACAACATTCTAGCCTCTAGCTTCAATGTTAGTGAATGTTTGCAGTGATAATCTGGAAAGCCTAGAAATCATTTTAAATGTGTCCGAGTACCAACTGAACTTTCCAATCAGCGATGTGTAGATTGCTATAGGGCTGTGCGGCGTGGTTAAGGTGTGCCAACAGCGAAAATGACAAGATGGTTCAGCCAATCAACTGCACATTCAAAATGATTCTGAGGCTTTCCAGACTGATTCTCACAGCGAGATCAGGATGGTCTCGCGAGCTTCAGTTTAATTTCGCTGTGAGGGTACTCCAGATGGGCAGGTGACTACAATTCCTCTGGCATATCAGGTTAACAACATTCATCCGTATCCGGGGGGGGGGGGCAGAAGCACCATGCCTCATTAGATAACCTTGAAAAGCAAGCCTCTTTCCTCATTTAAAATGGTTTACACCCCCCCCCCACCCCCTCTCTTATTTAGAGTCCTTTTCATCGTAGCCACAGCACAGGTCCTCTTGTTTTGTTAGATGATTTCACCTGGGCCAGTCAGAGCTGGGCCGATGAGAGCAGCACCTGTTCTGCCGCCACGTGATACATAATTCACTGTGTTTTGCATTTCAATGGCTTCAGGGGGCGTGGGCCTATAACAGAAGGCCAGGACGATGGTTAACACACATTGGCTGAGGACACAGCCGCTTCTAAATGGGACACGGGCTTATCCCCTCCGTCTCTCTGTCTGCTCTCCCTGCCTGCACACCCAGTCCTGAAGCCCTGTTGTGATTCAGAAACCAGGCTTATTCTGATCAGTGTTTCCATGGCAATCCAGGGGAATCCATTTGCGGGTGACCGGTCGCCCGGTCTTTCAGTGGCGTGTCACCCACAACAGAGCCCCGATCAATGTGTGGGGAGAGTGGTGGGGGGGTTAAAGGGCGGGTGGCCGAGAAGGCTGATAGAGGCATAATTGTATACATATGAACAGCTTGGGTGCGTCATCCCAGCAGCCTTTGTGACCGGCAAGGAGGGTCTGGTGGCGGGGGTGGGGTCACACGGAGGCATCCATGTAGTCCCCCGAGACCTGCGTTGTGATCGACCTCCCCCCATGGACAATGCAACAGCGTCCATTACTTAACATTAGAGGGAAAACACACATTAGGATGGTCAAACAACTCACGGCAATCCTCCCCCTCCCACACGTGCATGGCTCCCACTTGTGTGCACACTCCACTCACACATGCATGCCAACACCCGCCTACGCAACACACGCACACACACACACAAGCACACACTTCCACCATCTTTCATTCAACCACTCTCTCTCTCTCTCTCTCTCACCCTCTCTCTCTCTCTTCCTCACAAACTCCCACCCACCCACTTGTTCTTGCCTGCCCGCCCGCCCTCTCATTCCCTCTCCCCTCATTTTCTCCCTTCCTTTTTCTCCCCTCTCTTGCCTCCTCCCTGCCAGGCCGTCATTAGTTTCCATGGTGACGGTTGGGAGGCATTATTGCCGGTTGTGAACAGCTCCTGGGCTCCTTTCAGAGTTTGCGGCAACGGTGGGGGCATTGCTTCTCCCCACTGCTGTGAATGGTGTGTGTGTAGGAGAGAGAGAGAGAGAGAGAGGTAGAGAGAGAGAGAGAGAGAGAGAGAGAGAGAGAGAGAGAGTATGGTGGCAGGCAGAGTGAGTCACAGACAGGAGTAGTAGCCTAGAGCAGCGCAACACTCTCTGTGTGTCTTCCTTAAGAAAACTAGCCTAGCCTGCCTCCCGTCTCGTACGCCTCTCTGGACTAGACCTCTCCGTCTGCGCGTGTGTGTGTGTGTGTGTGTGTGTGTGTGTGTATGTCTGGGTCGCACGGAAACAGAGACCCTCTCCGGTGATCCCAGGCCAAAAGAGAGGACGCAGAAACACAGAGAAGGTAGATGACAGCCTGGGCTTAGCTGGTGAGTTACTACTAACGCTACTGCAGCGCGTGCGCGCGCATACGTGCATGTGCGACGTGTGTAAAAGTGCGTAAGCGCGGAGGGGGGCTTGCTATTTGAAAGCCTTGTGTTTAAACATTTAGTACGGGTTGTTTAGTTGCGAGGTTTGATTTATGTGTGTTTGATTTATTGTCTGTGTGTGTTTGGCAGTTGATTTCATTTCATGTTGTTGATGGGGAATATATCTCCAAGCCTCCGTCTGGGTTGTGTTTGGGTGCGTGGGATAAGGGTTGGCCGTGTCAGCTGAATGTAGCCTAATTCTCACCGCCTTCTGTAAAATAGATGCCCATGCTGCATGTTTTATCGAGGGATGTACATCGGTGTGCCTCCCGTGAATGTTGGAGTGGGCACGCGTACGCGTGTGTTTGCCGCTCCTACTCTCGCCTGTCTCTTCCAGATATCACCTTGTGTAGTTTATCGTCAAGAGCCGTAGTCGCGTCCTCTATCTTCTTATAGGTTACCACATCGGTTCCACATTGCTGCTTTGACTAATGAAGCGAGCTGTGAACTCTGACACTGTTTTTATTCATTTTAGCCTAACCCTTCTTTCCACAATAGAAAACAAATAGATTTGACATTTGTTTTTGACAGTTTTACAACATTGGGTCAACTATAGCCTCCTAAAGGATTGGGGAAAGGCCAAGGTCATATTGAATAAATGCGACTTGTCTTCGACCACCACCAGCTATGTGATGTCATCGCTTGCTTGTGTCCGTGACAACGGCTCCAAGAGGACTTTAGAGACAAATGTGGACTAATCACACCTCCTGTGTGTTCTGTGGGTTAGTCGTCTCTCTTCTCCCACGTCAGTGTTTGTGTTCAGGCTCCCTTTGGTTTCCTTGGCACACTATAATTAAGCTGACTAGGGGGTTGTCTTGTGGAGCTGCTAGTCCGAGTGTTTCCATGACGACCGGCAGCAGCTGTGTGAGCGGCGTAGTGACGGAGAGCGCGGCGGCAGACACTGTGACGTTGCCCGAGCGACGGGACGGGTTTGACCTGCGACCTCTTGACCCAGATCGATGTGTTGGGGCAGAGTCAAGCAGCAGCAAAGTATCATCGGGTGACCGCACTGCTGTTGTATCCAGTGCTACTAAGGACAAAGCAACCAGTGATTTTAAATGGAACTGTCTTGATTGAATTCCCTAAATGGGTCATTTAACAATATGAATATAAAAATAAATAGTGTTAAGTTTAAATTCATGTTTTTCCACTATATTCCAGTATATATTATCTACATTCCAGTATAAGTAGGGGTGTCTTTAACATCTCTGGATTACCACAAGCTTAACTGTACTATTGCCCAAACTCTCTGATTCTGAACAAGTTGCCAAAAAGCTTGCCTAAACCAATATGCACTTCCTTGAGTTGGCCTTGCATTAAATAATGAAAGCATGGCCTTAATTCATAAAGGCTTATCAGAGACGCCCTGGCACTGTGCTCTCTTGCACTGGCACTTCCTGGGTGAGTCAGGAGGAAGGAGTTGTCTCATATTGGTCAGACTCCTAGCAGAGCTTGTGGTGACCACGTCACACATCCAAACAAATTCCCGGTTTAACAGTCATGCTAATTAGTCTTATCAGCATGGTAAATAAGGCTGCCATTTTTCCACACCAGGCACCGGGGGGTCCTGATTTTCAGGACGACCGTGGCATTTCCTGTAAGTTAAGCGTAGTAATTACAGGGCTCTGCCGACTAAAACATGTGAAGTGATTAGATAATGATAGATCAGCATTACTGTGGTCGTGTTCATTCAGCGCTGCCTAGCAGTCAGCAGGAAGAGACGGAGAATTAAATATTGAGAGGTGTGTGTAAACACAACCTTGCATTTGGGGTCCTGTCATCAATTGTCAATGCATGCCCGCTGTACGTGCGTGCGTGTGCATGTGCGTGCGTGCGCACGTGCACGTCAACTGCTCCAGTGTAGCAGGGTGTGTAGTCAGAGTGTGCTAGGTGCCTTCTTGTCTCTGGTGAAGCTGCTAGTGTCACCCAGATGCCAGTCACTGGTCGGGCGTCTGTCCACTAGTTTACAGTAATGCCACCCGTTTAAAGCCTCTAGTTTAAAGCTGGTAGGAAACTTCAATACACTGCAGGAGCCACATGGTATTAGTGATTGCACTGGGCTAGTGGCTTTATACTTCTCTTTTAACTGAGGAGGGATGACGTCCAGTGGCCAGGAACCACATCATTTTCATCAGTTTCTGCAGGGAGGAGTGGTGTGTATGCGTGTGCATGCGTGTGTGAGAGAGAGAGAGAGAGAAAGAGAGAGAGGGGTAGGGTGGGGAGGGGGTTTGACCACATTCTCTCCCTCTAGGATGTTTGACATAAGAATCTTTCCTCACTCTTTTCATTGGCATGGTGGGGGCGGGGTGACTTTTATGTCTTGTTTTGAAGTGCACACATGGACCTACTTGTTCTGGGGGTTCATTTGAGTGTAGACGGGCAGGTTTAGGTGCAGTCATCACTTCCATTTTTGCTTCAAAGCATGATGGTGTTATATTTACCTACAGTACGTGTTCTGTATGTTGCTTTTCATGGGCATTCACCATTAGCATGCATACCTTATGTACAACTACAGTACATGTGCATTTTGCTACTTGTGTTCACCGTGAACCATTTTTGCTCACCCTTTTCACACAGTACTTTATGAACCAAATCACGCTCGTATAAGTGTTTTTATATATTGTAAATATATATGTAATATTTTACAATAAGAATTGATAGACTACGGACATAAATATGGAGAAATACCAATAAGAGAAGTGTTTTATACATTATTAGGCCTATGATGTATATTTGGAGCATTTCTGTTAAAAAAACAATTGTTTATTTGAAAACTAGTTTTTGGTATTCCATGTGTGTATGTGTGTTGTCTCATTTCTTGCTGCTGGCTCCAGGCATGTGTGAGTGATTATCGGCTGCTTGACACAGACAGACCAACAGACACCCAGCAGCAGCTACGGCAGCAACTATCTGATTGGGGCCCTGTCCAAAAATCCCCTGTCTCCACCACAGAGCCCCCCCCCCCCCCTCCCCTGAAGCTGTGTCACAGGTGACAGGTGGCCTGAGCCGTGTGGTGGTGGTGGCAGACGTCAGGAGATCCCGGGAGATCTTAGAGGAGGAGAACAGCATGACGAAGGCTCTGTATGGCTCCTCCTTCTCTGGAATGTCAACAGGCTCTAGGCCTATTGGTTGGCAAACAGCCAAAGGAAATGTGATATGTGACAGTAGTTAGACTAGCCACCTGGGGTTCACTGGAATCACTGATGGTAGTGATAATGATTTATCTTTGTATGAAATACTTATAATATCTATAAACACTGTACTGTAGGTGTTAAAATGGGATTCCCTTAAGGACTATACTGATCTGTTACTTGTTAATGACATGAAGCCAAATTATATTACACTATTACCTAATCGCTTCACTTTATAAATAATTCTGTTATCTGGAATGTGTAAGTCGTTGTTTAGCTTCCCAATGGCTAAACTGGTTATTACACTTAGTTAATACAGAGAAAACTAGGTCTTGCAGCCCCTTTGTCTCCTGTGGGCCTGCTAACATAGCTCAGAGTGCTGCAGTGTGTCTCTATAAGGGGATATAGTGGAGCCATTACAGAGGAAATAGGAGCCTTTATTAGCCTGTCTAATGTACACCTGGCTTTTATAACAAGCTTCCTCTTCCCACACATCACTTTGCGTGCGTGTGTGTGTGTGTGCGTGTGCACGTGTGCGTAGGTGTTGGCTATTCTTCCAGCTAATTTGCTCAACCACAGACTTGACAAGAGGCTCTCATTTGAATTTCCTGTCAAGGCCCCACCAACCCCACCACTCTTCATATAGCATCTCTCTCTCTCTCTCTCTCTCTCTCTCTCTCTCTCTCTCTCTCTCTCTCTCTCTCTCTTTTTTATTGTTCAGACATATTTGTGGCTGTCGTGTACAGTGTACGACACAGTGTCTTTGAGGCTGGGCCTCTAAAGCAGAACAGAGGCTGCTTCAGACCCCGGAAAACCTCGGAAAGCTCCGGTCACGCTGACACTGCCCTTTTCGGGGCCAACTGACATTTTGAAAATTGGAAGAAAAATTGTCTCGTCTGCGCTGTGTGTACCTTGACCTTGACACGCTGCATGTGTGTGTTGAGAGGAGTCCAGAAGGCATCAGCATTGAGCAGAGAGGGGAAGACATTTTTGGCTGCTCTGGCACCGCTGTACTGTACGCACCCATTTCATTTGTGGACGTCACAGGGGCCTGTACTTAGGATGGCGCCATCTCACACTGGGACACTTAGACTGTCAGCGGGAGAGCGGGACACTCCCCATCACATGTTGACATCCGTCCTGCCTGGGACAAATGCAGGGACAACCCTCTTATACTCCACCCAGGGCAGCTACACATATTCTAGATTGGGTTTTTGTTCACAGTACAAAAGCTCAATGAGTAAAGTGTTGGTTTGGGGGTCAATGCCCAGGCACCCTGACCTTAGCACCGGAAATGTTATGTGTGGAAGCCACACTTTGTTTGATGTGTTTTGATGTGTTTTGATGTGTGTTTGTGTGTGCGTGTGTGTGTGTGTGCGTGCGTGCGTGTGTGTGCATGCTTAACTCGTGCAGACCTTTTGTGAGCAATAAACTACACTGGACATCTGTTGATCAGATGTTCAGTCCTCAATCAGTCAGCGGTTCATCAATGGAGCTGTCAACCACCCAGTAATTCTTTTTAATGGGTCCTGTCCACCAGAAGGATTAGTTAAATCTCAACAATCAATATAAGATACAATAATCAATTAGTCACAATCAATAGACTCTTAGTCAGTGCAATGCAAAGCCTGCCTTATATCCAGAGGATTAATAAACTGCATGACCCATGTAATTATAGCCACCTTTGACATCAAAGTGCATGCAGAAGATGGAAAATGGCCTTGATGCAAAGCTATTTCAGAATATTAGTTCCTGTGACTCATGTAGCAGTCGATGTTGGTTTAAAGTGGGAAAAGGGGAAGCTTTGGGACATGACTGTGTTTCCATCCCCAGCATCAGGAAGTCTTTAATGGAGGTGTTTGTTTGTTTGTTAGTGTTTGTAATTTGGAGGGACAATTATTCTGCATCTAAAATGACCAGTTGAGTTGTAACAGCGCACATAAAGGCTCCTATGATGCCTGCTTGACATGCAGGCTTCAGTAGTGTCTGAGAGTCGGGCAGCCATCTCCATTCTCCACAGGCAGACAGGAAAGCACGAAGGTTTACAAACCTATGTGGCTCCCTAATTGCCGATGTGTGGCTGGCGTCATACAGTAAGGCCCTAGGCTACTGCACTGTATCCAGGCAAGCCAAGTGTAACGAGTCCTGCTATGTTAGTGGATGAGGCAAGGGTTCCAGTCGGTGCGGACACCCAATCAAGACATATGGAACCTGATTCATACATTCATAATCCCTTCATTGTGTCCATACAGTCAGTTTGTTAAGACTTCCTGGACCTTGCAAGATGTGTTTCACACATCAGTATAGCAGTGTAAAGCACAGCAATGACCTTTAAGTCCTGCTGAGAGAGAAAGATCACTGTGGCTTTTACACACAACCCCTGACTTATCACAATGGCCCAGCAGCATGGTATTTATATACTGTACTCGCTTTGAAAGATCACTGAGAACTGTATTCTGTGTTTGTTTGTGTGTGTGTGCGTGTGCATGTGCGTGTGAGTGTGCGTGTCGCTTGAACTGAACTGTGTCCTTTATAAAGTTGTACAAAGTGAAAGTCCTTTTTTTTTTAAATTTAGGTCAACCCCATGACCTACCTACTATATTAGTCGTATACATCAGCTTTGCTGCCATGGCAATGCCCTATTCTCTTGCTGTCTCGGTGTGTTCTCCTGCTCAGCTGGATTTAGCCTTGGCTCGCACAGGGGCAGTGCCACTCTGCCATTAACTCGTCAGGCCTCGTCTGAGCAGCATTTGCTCTAGTTTGTTGACAGTAAGAGTGTATCATTAAGCAGAAGGGAAGCAAGCAGGCATATTTATAACTGTGTATGTCCTACATACAGTAGTCTCTGACTGTGTTTCTCAATGTAGTTTAACGCTGTTAATAATGCACACACCCGTACTGCATGTGGCTCTTTAAAGTAAAGCCTCTGCGAACAACAGGTTAAGTCATCCACCCCTCCTTCCCAGATCATTTGCATAGTGAATTATCTTGACAGTTGTCCCTACAGTGGGCTGTCATGGTCCTTTTGCTCAGAGGAACCACTTTGTGTGGGAGAGACAAGCCAGTGTGCCGGCTGTGCCTAGTGACCTGATTCTGAGGGAAAGGACTTTGCCTGATACCTCCAACCCACTCCCACACCCCACAGCCTTTCTAGACAACACTACACAGCTCCTGTATTAGGCTCCTGTCACATGTGAAGCATACAGTGCACAATGTTACCGTGAATCAAACGTGAAAGGAAAAAAATCAATGTGGAGTGGATAGAGAATTGGAATCTGCAGCCAGATGCTACTGTAAGCGATTGGATAGCTGTTTGCCCCCCGAGCCCCCGTGGACGTGCTTGTTGCATGCGTGGTGTGTCTGGGTCAATAAATCCAGTGATGAAGTCAGTGCCGCTATACTCTGCAGAGAACTCCACACTAAGGCAAAATACTTCCGATAGTATGTGTGTCAGTGCAATCTTTATAATCACGAGGGGCTACACGAGAACTGACCTCTAGCTCGGTGGTAAGTGTGTCTCTAGAATAGCCTGGCAAGCCTATCATCATACAGGCAAATAAGGATGAGTTTCAATATAGACTATACAGCATTGTTCTAGAAAACTAGTATACATACTCTCATTTCTATGGTAGTGTGTCTTCTTATACTGTGTGCTACTTTATTGGAGAAATGTGTCTCATTTTCATTGTGGATGTGGTGTTAGATGTGCAATAGCTTTACCTGTATCGCTATATTCTAGGGGGGCACAATATATCAATTCAGTATCGTTATCACAATATCATATCGAAAATGTTGCAGGAAGTGCAATATTCAGTTAATTTTTTGATGATGAGAGGCCTCCTTGGTAGCTTGGAATTACTGTTGTTGTACCAGTCTGATATGACGGTCAGTTGAAAATGTGTTGTTTTGATATGTTATGAATATATTTTGATGTATTTTTCCATAACCTCTGTGTTTTTACCATATAACTATATAATGACGTTTTTACTTATGTTAAAAAATATCAAAATTAATATCCATATTGCAATTTTCATGATCAATATCACAATATCAAATTGAATCAATACTGTGCACCCCTACTATATTCTCTCTGTGCTTCTCTATCCATATCGCTTTGTGATGCCCAGAATAGGTGTCCTGAGCAGGGTGATTACATGGTGTGATGGGGAGGGGGTGTGTTGAGCCATCTGGGAGATAAATAAAGGTCCCACCAAGGTTGGAGTGCTCATTACACCACAGAGAGAACCAGAGAGGGGCGAGAGGGGAGCGATGCGAGAATGGAAAGGTGGCGCTCGACCTCCTTTTTTCCATAATGTGCCCTCATTCCCTCTGTGCCTGTACCACCGTCTTCACCTTGTCTTCATTATGGAGCACCAGCTGAGAGATGTGTCTGGGCTATGTGTGGGATTCTCCTTGTGTTCTACAGCGCATGGGGGTTAGGAGTAGGAGGACCCCCGAGGGGTCTCAAGATGCATTTTGAAGGGGGTGTTGGATAGGAAGGGGATGGGGGGGGGAGGTTCCAAAATGCATTTGGGGGGTTGCAAGATGATAAAAGCATTATTCTTTCTCTATATTGTCTTATAACTAGGCTATTCTTTTCAATAAAGCATTTGTTGTGACGGAATGTGACTGTTTAGTGTTAGGTTT
>JAODUH010000022.1:3010873-3018373 GCA_027564835.1 Typhlichthys subterraneus | reverse complement strand
CTAAACCAAAGCCTTGTCAGATCCCACCTGGACTGGCCACATCGTCTCAGAGAGAGGTCCAGAAAGTGGGGTTGCTGATCGAGAGGTTTGAGAGCTCAAGGTAAGATATTTGTTGGAAATGCAGTCAATTTTCTCACTTGGCCAACTTACTAGTTGAACCTTCGTGTTGCATAAGAGGTTCGCGTGTGTGTGTACTGTATAGGCCTCTGTGCATGTTCGTCAACTTTAGATTAGAGTTGATATGACAAGTGTATGCTTCATTTAGTTTTGATCAGTGGAAAACTATTCAGTTTGTGTGCGTTGCTGTGTTTGATGTTTATGGCACACCCTCTATGGGACTGTAGAGATTTTATTGTGTTTTGCGATTAAAAATAGAATGTTTCTTTCTTCACATCATTCAATTTTAGCATGCAAAACATTTTTAATATGAGGTTGTTATTTATATATTGTCTTGAGGGTGATTCAAATATAATGTTAATAATTATCAGCCAGTAGTAATAATATATCAATTGTGTGTGTGTGTGTGTATGTGTGTATAATTTTGCTGATAATGACAATGCTTTGCTGTATACTATGTGTCAACAATACATTTAAGCAAATTGTTTTATATATTTATTTAAGGGTTCCTATCCTGGGGGTGGTTCCAAGAACCCAGCTCCACTTGTGTCTGAGAATGGACTCCACATCTGATACCGCTGCCCCCGGTGGTCAGGAGGACCCTGCGGGGTCGACGGGACAACCCTCCCACGGGGACAAGCTTTCTCCGGGTCTATCGGAGCAGGCCAACGAGGCGATGGCGCTCTCCTGCCTCGCCTCGGTACACATGGACGGCTCGGACGACGTTCCGCTGGACGACGGTACGGAGGAGGAGATCACAGACAATGTCGGTTGCCTTGGCGACGTGGAGCGGGAGGACGGAACCTCCCAGGAGCTCCAGGACAATCCTAATGCATCGGAGCAGAGCGGGAACGGTAAGATTCCCAACCGGGACAGTGGGATCGATAGCCCGTCGTGTGCCGCTGACGGAGAGGTCTTCCCCAACGAGGACGCCATCGACGAGGAGGACCGTTACGACAGCGTCACGGAAACGGAGAGCGTTTCCTGCTGTGTCACCCTGGGCAACAAACGTGACTCGACACAGGACGAGGACAGTGATTTGGACGATGGCAGCGGAGGAGAGATAGAGGGCGGAGATAAAACAGACACGCTCTCGGAGGCACACAGAGTGAGTACCTCCCTCATGCACGAAGCTGTTCCCATGAGATCACACCACACATTGTCTCACCTCTGTTATAAGGCATACAATGGCCGAGCCACAGCAAGACAGCGCACGGCACGAGGAAATGCAAAATATAGACAGCTATGCTGTGACTGTAAACCGATAAACCACATTAGCAGCTGCCTCTGTCTATGTATTGTGCCTGATACTCAGTATGGTTAGCCCGCTGGCTACATGGCACTGTATACAAAATACAAAGGCTAGTCTAGCCCTTCACTGTCATTGCAGGAGTGATAATAGCCTATACGCTACCGTTTTATATTCATATTACCTCTTCATATCATCAACACGCTACAGTGGTCTCTATACCTCCCACCTCTGGTTTTCTCTGTCACAACTATACAAGATGGTCTTCATGAGCTACTGTAGCTTGGGTTGTACTATGTGGTACCTCTTTTGTCTTTTTCTTCTCCCCTCATGTTTCTGCTCACCCGGCTCGAATCGGCACTACAAAACGTCACATATACTGTACATGTTTCCCATAATTACCTACAGTATACAAAACCAGAGCTTACATTTGCATTCATTGATCAGCAACACTCAAATCCATAAGTAACTATTAGTAGACGTCTCCAAAGGGTTTAATATTTCACTATAAATGGCACGGTTAAATGTCAATTGAGATGTGTCAATTTGTCCAAAGAATAATTTCAGACTGTCAAGACAGTCTATCCTCTCTCAGTCCGGGTTATCAGAAATAGCATCAGACAAGTGTTCACCCTGTGGTCGAAAGTGACTGATGCATATCTAAAAATGTCTCTAGAAGAGGCACCTTCTCCTGTCCAGAGACATAACGAAAGCTTGTGTTAGCGGGGGCACAAAGCTAGGCTAAATATGTATCTGTACTCATGTTTATATGTGAATATCATTAGAAAAGAGAGAAGGAATGTGGAGAAAGAGAGAAGCAGAGAAGCAGACAGTGGGTAATCAGACAGTGACTATACAGCATATTTGCCTTGCCGTATTAAGTCATCAAGAGCTCATTGTCCTTTCAGTATTGGTAAAAAGGCTAAAACACACCCTGTGCCAAAATCCCTTCATACACAGACACACACACACCCTTTGCCTCACACCCATTTTGGGAACGGGATCTTCCGTTTCTGGATATGTTTCCTAACAGTGCTCACAGGAAGGGTGTATTTTTATATGTGTATGTTGCCGTAAGTGTGCTCAGGTGCTAATGCTAGTGTGTAGATAAGAGCTTAATGACAGCTTTGTCATAGAGGAAGTGGGTTTGGTGATGCACATTGCAGCAAGAAGATAAAGAAAGTTGCTTCGACTTAGTGTAGCATCTTGTGAACAGAGAATAACATACTGTGTTTTGACCTTGGTGTCTCGGTTAGCCTGGCCATTGGCCTCTGATGGATGTGTAGGCATGTTTAATAGTGTATGTTTAAACTCCAGTTTCCTCTGTGTTGAACACTATTCAGATTGTGTGTGTGTGTGTGTGTGTGTGTGTGTGTCAGCCAGACAGCTGTTGCAAAACCCACATTATTGCAACAGGCTACATGTCCTCGCTCCCTGATGTCTGTTGTTTATCGGCACAGACATAGATGGTACGGTCAACGTCATGCTTTATGTTGACACTACGTAGCACTGGACAAAAGATACAGTTTTGCAGAAACTGTTTACAGTGTCTACCTGTACCCTAAATTCATGACTCAGTCGAGACATACAATGATTTCATCTGTTAAAATACTGTACTGACTGTACTGTACTGACTTCACTGATCTGTTGAGTAAAGTAAGTTTGGTGCCGTTCAAATTTCTCTGTGGTATGTTTGATTATCTTTACTTGTTGTTTCTGCGTTCTATCTTTTTTTAACTTTCATATAATTTTATTATATATCCTTCATTGCATCTGCTAAATGTTTTGTAAGCATTAAGCTTGTGCCTTTCCATAACACATTGCTGACAGGGTGACAGTGAGTCAATACTGACCTAAATTAAAATATATAGACTCCACAAGTTGCAAGCAACAAGCAAACTGCTACAAATTGCAATTTGTTACTTTCTCTCACTTTGCACAAAGTTCACATCATGGCGTTGTATGTTCTGGTGTGACAACATAAAGTGTGTTAGCATGGTTTAGCACCGGCAGCAGCAATCTGTTAAATAGGCCGGTTCTCTGTACCACTAGCTGAAAATGCTAAGTTTTGTTTTGTCAAATCGTTTATGTTTTATGCTCAGAATTAATACTATTAATAGTTATAATTTATTACAGTGCTCTGAGGCTCAGAAGCTCCTGAATATTGCCAGAGAGCTTCTCCACACTGAAGAGGCCTATGTCAAGAGACTCAACCTTCTCGACCAGGTAACAATGCCAACCATCTCACACACACACACACACACACACACACGCACGCACGCACATACACTCTCTCTCTCACACACACACACAGTGAAGCATGTATACTGTAATGTTTTTTTAAACATATATATAAATATAGGCAAATCTAATGTGCATTTTAATTTCATGAAAATTGCAACACCCACACGTATGCATGCCAATTAACTCTATTTACGTGGATCTAATATATATTTGAGCATATTTTCTTTTTACTGAAGGAAATATGTGTGTGTCATTGCATTCTCACACACTTTTCGGCTATATGGTCTCAGCAATCATGTTGACCCCTGGTGGCCTGAATGAGGAACATGAGTTACCGTGGTCTGGGGAAGTAGATTATTATATTATTATTATTCTTCATGGCTACATGATTTGTTTTAGTCACTTTGGATATAGGCACCTGCTAAATTACTCTTATCAATTATTTAATTGATCTTACTACTGGTGACATTCTGGTAAGATTTCAGACATATTCAATAACACAAGAGCAATCACATGTATAGCCTTTAATTGCAGTTGGGTTTTGAAATTTTGGTAAATGTTCTCTTTTTTCTCTTCTCTTCAAAAATAGTCTGTTTTATTTAAAGGACTTTAACTGACTATGTGATCAAACATACGAAGCCTACAGGCGATTGTTTTGTGTCAATTTATAATATATATATATATATATATATTATATAATTAACATCGCAAATAATATTTCAAACAATTACAACAGAAGATACATTACTGCAGAACAGCAGTTCCCTCCTCTGTGGTTGAATGGTTAGAGTGAAATTAACTGGTGTAGGGATTGTTTTCAATACAAAACGTCACACTCGTCCTCTGTGACTCATTTTTAAGCACAGCAGTAATGAGAGTTGTACATGGGCCTTTATAAGAGTCTGTTAGTCACAGAGAGTAAAGTTACAGTTAACTGAGCTTCCAAATGTTAGAGATAACATATTGTTGCATTTGAGCACACTGATCTCTGAAATCGGCTTTCTGAAATATCCACATTGTCCTGAACTACCAAACATGTCTAATCTTCTCATGGTATAGTACATATGAGTTAACTCCAATAAGCCTCCATATATTGTATTTGTATTTGTATATATTTTGTATATTTTATTTTATTTATTTATTTATTTATTTATTTATTTTTGCATTGCTTTTGTGTTTTAGGGTTAGGGTTAGGGTACATTTCCATTGCATGTAAAAAGCAAAGGGGAATACACCCAGTGCCGTGGGGAATATTTTTGAGGAAGCAAAGTGACACAAATAATGAAACGTACCGGAGTGGGGGAAGGGGAAGACGGGGTGTGAGAGAGCACCCATGATTTGAACATGCCTGCTGTTGCCACTGCCAACTACACCACCCATATGCATAATATGCTCCATCATAGCATGCTGCCTCGTAACGGACAGTAAATAGGCTACTATATGATGAATAGCCTAAATCAATTAATTCACAAGCTCAATCTTAAGACTTTAATAAACGCTTACGTTCGCATTGCCCACCAGTCTTTAGATAGCCTACTATGCTGATTGCTATTGTGTAAATGTTAGTAGGCTGCACTTGTCAATATGGACATGCTACACGTTGTTAGAACTGTAAGATTATCCACAACAGTCATTCATTCATTTAGCCTAACTTGATAGAAACTACCAGCAGCAAAGTAGCATATTTGATTCAGATTTACCAGCATGATTAGACCGGGATGATGTGATAGAGCGCCCGGTAGCCTACCATAAAGACTTACTCTATAGGCCTATACCCAATGTTATCGTGCAGCACTGCCCACTGCCCATATGAATATGCTCCATCATAACATGTTGCTGACATGCCGCTTAATGGCCAGTAAATACTACATGATGAACAGGCATTCACAAACTCAATCTGAAGACGTTTAAAGTGTTAATATTCACAATGCCTAATACTGTAGATATCACATATGCTACAAATGTACACTTTTGTCTTTATGGACATGCTACACATTGTTAGAACAGATTATCCACAATTCAAATCGTTCCGTTAGCCTAGAAAACTACAACAGCAAAGTAACAAATTATTCAGGACATACCAGTTGGCCTATGTAAACAAAATCAAAATGTTACCTTTGAAGTGAGCATAAAGTCAGAATAATATGTGTCCAAAACTGCCCATATCTTGTTATTATTCCTTTAGTCCATAAGGGTTCACCGGTCCAAAGAACCAAAGCCTTTTTTCAGACATATTAATCCAAGTTGTAAATATCTTCACGTGTTTATTAGGCCAGCTCACTGTGTTCAATGAAAGTGCTGTAGGATGCTTGCTTTCTCTGGATAGTCACCATACTGTACATCTGTACATTCACATTCACATTCACTACATTGTAGGATACAGGCTACTATGAGAAACGAAGAAGAGAAATCGCACAAATTCGGATGAAACAGGACAGATTTTCCAAACTGTTAAACCGATAAAAATGCAACTACAGTTGGAAAAAACAGGGAAGCTTAGCTTCTGTTGGGCTCTGGGAGGACACGCCACTGAATACATTTTGGAGAAAGACAACTTTAAACGTTCTGTGGGTTACAGCTACAATATGTCTCCAAAAGTACAGATATTATAGTATTACTAAGTAATCTTAGTCAAGGGTTGTTTAAAGGTAGTCCGGACATGTCAGAGTTCAAACTCATGACCTTTATGTTACAGTTGACTAACCTGATGCTAACCTACAGTATCCTTCACCAAACTTGTATGTACAGTAAGCTTCTAAACAGACCGGTGTGTGGTTTGGACAGGAGACACCATGTATTTATATCCTTACAACACTTTTCATTTTCTGCTGTATCCTCTGTAGGTATTTTGCACTAAGCTGACAGAAGCTGGAATCCCTCAGGACGTGATTACTGGGATCTTCTCTAACATTTCCTCCATCTACTGCTTTCATGACAAGTTCCTTCTTCCAGAGCTCAAGACACGTATCACAGGAGAATGGTGAGGATTACGTAGTAGCAAAGAAGAGGGCCTACACTGGTCAGATGGCATTAGCCTGACATGGCAACAAAAAGTAGACTAGTTTAGGAAACTGAGAAAAAATATTGTCAGGAGAGGTGTGTGTGTGTGTGTGTGTGTGTTTGTGTATGTGTGCGTGTGTGGCCTCTCCACCTCCTAGCATTCAATGCTAACTCGTTTCTTACTCAAATGTTTATTTTTCTCAATACCCTACTACCCTACTACAAAAAAAAAAAAATTATAATAATAATAAAAAATTTAAATAATTTATATATATATATATTGAATAAATCCTATTCTGCTCATGTACTAAGCTATTTACAAACACACACACACACACACACACACACACACTTTTTTTTTATTTGTACACATTTGTGTGGTATTTTAGGGGCTCCAACCCTCGTATAGGAGACATCCTGCAGAAGCTAGCACCGTTCATGAAGATGTATGGAGAGTATGTGAAGAACTTTGACCGAGCAATGGATTTAGTCAACACCTGGACACAGAGGTCCTCGCAGTTCAAGAGTGTGGTGCAGAATGTACAGGTAGGTAGCTCTGTATGCTAGCTACCTCTATTTGCTAATGAGGCTGGCCCTCTTAAGCAACATATACATATGCATCTGTTTATTTATGCATTGGCCCTTAAAGGTATAGTCAGCTATTGCAAGATAATTAGCTAATACATGTTTTACAGTTTTTTCTTACCGTTCTCTGTGTATGCTGGAAAAATAATCCAGTACTTCTACACAGCCCTGGCTCCGTAGCAAGGTTATAATAGTTTTGCATTTTTCATTAGTTTTTATTTTTATTTGGTTTTGACTTTTTGTTTTCAAATTCAGTTTAGTTTTAATTAGTTTTTCAAGTGGGTTTGCTAGTTTAGTTTAGTTTC
>JAODUH010000022.1:2994029-3005618 GCA_027564835.1 Typhlichthys subterraneus | reverse complement strand
TATATCTCTATCTCTCTCTCTCTCTCTCTCTCTCTCTCTCTCTCTCTCTCTCTCTCTCTCTCTCTCTCTCTCTCTCTTATATTTCTATATACATATCTCGCATTGTGTACATGCACATAAATAAATAATCTGGAAACTGACCAGGAGTGTCTACAGTAACAGACAGTAAACATGTTTATTTGATTAAGGACATTTGATGTTCCAACTGGGGGAAAAGCCCTTTCTAACCATATTAACGAAGAGCCAGTCTGCCTGCGCTCTATACTTAACTGTTGTATGCACATTGTAGTGGAGTAGAGGGACCACTGCAGATTATTAATAGGACATTGATCAAAGGAAAGCCCACAGCTCTACTGAGTACAGTATACACTGCAGCCTATGCTGTCTGTAGTTTATTGTAATCGTTATGCATTTGTTTCAAACACATTAGGGTTCTAATGAACCATTTGTATAGCATAAACTGTATGGAATCCTGCAGAGCGATGAAAAAGCAGTTTTACCAAGCGCACACGCATCATTTACATTTTATTTCCCGTCACTTTCAACCATAACGATTTTTCATGGCTTGTTCTGAGTGCTTTGTTTACATTTCCCTTTCCTCAGGGAGTGAAGCCGGCCAGCTACAACAAGGTCATGGATCCTGAAATAAAGGAGATTATTGGGGAGTGCATTTGCCAAAAGAAGGAAGAGAGGTGAGTGACAGTGCCCAAAGGGCCAACCAGGTTCGCATCGCTTGTCCGCCCTCACTCAGCGCTGACAGCTGTGTGCCGGTAGCACCATGTACACAGTGTCCTCCTGGTTCACTAGCTTGTGTGCATTGATCTTGTATGAGGGGAAATTAGGCTCTCTGTGGCTAAAGGGTGATTGGGCTCACTCTTTGCCTTTTTTGTCCTGGGAGAACATGTAATAATCAGATGGCCGTGATGGTTGTTCATGCACGTTGTTGTTATTTATTTTTTGAATTTCTCTGTAGTATGGGAACATCAGGAACAGAGCTCAGTGGCTCTGTGTTGGTACCTTCCTGTGGGTTTATAATTTCAAGGTCATATGGAGGACGAGATGACCCTAAAGTATCAAGTAGTGAAAACTTTGTGTTAAGAGTGTGTGACTGTAGCCATGCGTTGTGTACAACAGACTTTAAGTTCATCTGTTTCCTCTCCCAGGTACTCCATCAAGGACCTGCTGAACCACGCCTTCTTTGCCGAGGACACGGGTGTGCGGGTAGAGCTGGCCGAGGAGGATGATGGGAAAAAGGCTTCCATAGCTCTCAAGCTGTGGGTGGAGGACCCGAAGAAGTTGAAAGGAAAGTACAAGGAAACCGGAGCCATCGAATTCACCTTTGACCTCGAGAAGGAGATTCCAGAGGACGTAGCACAAGAGATGGTGAGGGAAGGAATGTTAAACAAATAAAAACTGTTAAGCTTTAATAATTGTTATTGACATTTACATTTTTTTCCATTTCCGGTCAGGCAAGTAAAATCCTCCTGCACTTGCCCCTTTAAAAATGGACAAGCCTTAATGTCGAGCCCTGATTAAGGGCCTAAATTCTATTAACTTCACGGGGGGGCCACATTAATCAGCATAGTACTTTCTATGTGTGATGTCTCTTCTCAGTCCTTTTCAAAACATCTTATTTTATCTTGTGTTTTCATTGACTTAACTGCAATTTCAGTTTTAATCGTACTAGTTATTGTAGAGGGTTGGTAAGCAAGATAGTGTCACTGGCAGCTCATTGGCCTATCACAGCTGTCAGGAATGCACCCGCATACAGATTGCTGGTGATGGTCACGGCCTGAGATTCTAGGATTCAGTGTTGTTGGTTTTCATTTCCCTTCCCTTCCTTTGCATGATATCTTCTCTAAGATAAGTCTTCATTGTGATGACCTCTTCCATAAACACGGCATATTGTGCAATTTGGTCAGGATGATGCAGGGGTCAACCATTTTAATGGTTTGTGTGTGTGGGGGCGGCGGTATGTTTTTAACCAGTTGTAAAAAGAACCCACATTGGCTGACGAACGAACATTAAAATCTTAATACCAGAATAAAATGTTTGTTTGTATGGAATGCTCCACATAGAGCACAAGGTTTGTTTTGCATTTACAGGCTCAGATATTGTGTAAGGACGTGGATGATTCACCGTGTGTACACGACACGTACAGCAGTTCTAAAAAGGGTGTGAGAGATAAAGACACATTTGTTTTACGGGAAATGCTTGAATGTTGTTTCTATTGTTGGTGAAATTCACTCAAACTTGTTTTGAGCAGTGCCGTTTGTAACCATGTACAAATCTTCAATTAGCTTTTCTAACTCACCTTGTTGCTCAATGGTCCACTCTCCTCATCTCATGTGTTCATGCTGCAATTGTTATTGGGGCTGTGATAAGACATGTGGGCCACCAGCTCAATGGGAGTGGCACAGTCGCCTTAGCCCTGTGTCAGGTCTGGTTAAGTTCACAAGTAATTTCCCCACAGATGGGTCACTGGCTGGCAGCATAGGACTAAGACTCAGTTTGTCTTCATAGAGGGTTTTGTTGTTCAGGCCATATTCCATGCCAGTCATTACGTGTTCATCCTGCAAAGCTGTTGAGCCTCTTTGAGTCTTTTGGCTGTTAAGTCTAAAAACACAAAGGTCTTGTTAATAAAATCACATTACCATTTTTAACCCAATAAAATGTGCATAAGCAATTGACATTATTAACAAATGTCGTTTGCTCCATGCCTTCACATCGGCTGTTACTGGCAGAGGTAACATTACCCCATCGTCTTTGTTGTGAACTCACTGAACCGAGCTGCAGAAGGAATTGTCCTCGTCTCTTGTGATTTCCCCCTAAAATAGATTTGCTTCTTGCGCTCTCTCGCTAATGCTCCATCTCTTGTCACAACTCTAAAAATACCCTCACACATTCCCCCTCTCTACCAGGTGGAGTCTGGCTTCTTCCAGGAGAGCGACGCCAAGACCGTGGGGAAGTCTATCAGGGACCGGGTGGCACTGATCAAATGGAGACGGGAGAGAACCGTCTCCGCCGACGCTCCAGCCGACCAGACCGAAGGGGCGCCCGGGGCCCAGACGTCCCTGGCCCACGGCCCCTCTGCTACGAGCACGCACGGCGGCCACCCCCCTCCCCTGGAGCCGGAGGAGGCCGAGGTGGATCAACACAACAGGGTGCACAACCTGCCAACCAGTGGCACCTCCGTAACATGTAAGGCGTGTCCCCTGCTCAGAGAAGCATGGACGTTGATCTCTGACCTCCTTAAGGTGTCTTGCATCTATAACGAGCAACCTGTCCCGCCCAACTCTCCCCCCCCTCCCTCTCTCTGCAGCAGACAGCACTTTTGACAGTGGTCTGGGCTCCGCTGTGTACTCGGACTGTCACAGCAGCCAGCACAGTGTCATCTACCAGTCCCTGCTGGAGCCCATCACCATGGCAACGCAGCAGGTCTGTACCAGAACACACCCAATGTGGCCCGCGTGCATTCATAGGGATTCACACCGGGACGGCTTTAAAAAAAAAACACAAAAAATAACACAACACATGGTGTGCAATATGCGCACGCACACACACACGCGACGGAGGAATCACGACACATCGGTGCCAAGTCAGTGGGATAGATGGAGACATGCGCATATGGTGGACGTTCTCCTTAATACACACGCCGTGTACATGTCCGTGCATAATGTACGGGTGTCGTTCCAAACAGAATCTGCTCCTCCAACCTGTTCATCATCATCACCGCTTCATTGTTGATTTTCTTGTCACATCTTTCTATGTGAGTGTGTGTGTGTGTGTGTGTGTGTTGAGTTAATGCCTGTTCTGTTGGACTAGTGCCAGGGTATCGTCTCTTGTTGGGCCACAGAGCCGCCATGCTCCCGCCACAGAGGCGGCGCGCGGCAGACGTCTCTCGGCCCGGAGGCGCCGGCAGGAGCATGCGGGCGCCGCGGGAGCGCCTCGGTCGTCGACATGCTCCGGGCCGACCACATAGCCCAGCTGCACGCCCTGCTGTCCCAGAAGACCCGCTCCATCAGCCCCGCCCCCACGACCCCCACCCACCAATCAGAGCTCGGTCCCGTTGAGCCGGGGTGCAGCGAGGCCGCAGACGGCTTCCCCTCGGAGGGCGCGTCGCCCCCGGAGTCCCGTCGCCACAGCGACGGGACGTACGGGAGCCCGCCGCTGCACGCGTGCTCCCGCAGACACTCGGACCTCAGCGAGCGCGCACCGCACGTCTGCCACCAGTGCCACGCCTGCCTCTCCTTGCTCCTGCCGAGGTGTCGGGAGGCGGGGCACCGCCCCCCCGTCCCGTGCGCCCACAGGCACCAGCACGACGGCGCAGCACCCGCCCCCGGGTCAGGAGGGCCCAGGAGTCCCAGCGAGCGCTCCGACTTCTCGGCGCTGCAGCGCTCCCTGCTGGACATCATCGGCGGCAAGGCGGCCGGCCACGTGCCCGGCCCACTGTGTCCGCCGGCCGCGCACAGGCCCTGCCGTAGCTACGGAGACGGCGGCCTCAGAGCCCCTCCCCTCCAAGGCCGACGGGCCAGTTACTGTGCTGGGGAGCCGCACGCTGCCAGTGCTGCGGGAGGAGTGGTAGGTGGAACCTTCAGCCTGTAGGGCCCGACCCCTTGCCAGCGCATCGGAGAGCAACAAGGCTATTCTGCTTGGAGGTGGCCTGGTCTGCTGCTCTGCTGTCCGCACCTTGCTCCCTGCACACAGTACATGGGTTTTCTCTTCTGTCCCCAGATCTGTGATCTGTCAGCTGGTCATAAGGAGAAGGGGTGGGGGGGCAATGAGAAGCTCTCTTGGCAGATGCCCAAGCCCTGCTTGACTTAACTGTCAGTCCCCTCCTAGAGCCGGCCTATATCCTTAACGTTTCCTCGCTTCCGCTTTACTGACACAATGTGCAGCTGTCTCTTCTTCCCGGCTTGGCATTGACGCCTCCCCCATCCCCCTCTCCCCCCCTCTCCGTGACGCTTCCTCCGACGGACAGATGGCTTCTGGTGGACGGCGGGGTGTCTCTTAACTTCCCCCCTTGGTGCCCTTAGCACCTGCTGTGGTGTGTTGTTTGCTGGTTATCATGATGTCATTGTATGTGCCCTATTCCTGTGTGTGTGTGTGTGTGTGTTTTTAATGCTGAGGCTAGAGTAATTCCCTCTAATCCGTTTCCCTGTGCGCTGTCCCCTTAGAGTACGTGCATGGGGCTCCAGAATCAGCCTTCGCTGCAGGCCGTTTCCTCTTGCAGTGCTCCCATCCAGTACCTCCAGCCTGGACCCAGCCTCTCCTCGGCGCCCGGTGTGCAGGTCGCCGTGGCTGGCCACGCGCTACCCGCCCTGCACCACAGACAAGCTGCGTCCCAGCAGCAGCAGCCCGCAGCGGCTGCACAGTCTTCCTCCGCTCCGATGCAAGCCCAGCAGACCGCTCAAGCCCACACGGCTCCCATTCAACCGGCCCCACCTTCAGCGTCCCTCCTCCCCCTGGCTATGGCCGCCCCATGTCCCCCCGGGCAGGTGATGTGTTCATCCACACCGGCGCAGTGCAGCCAGCAGCTCCCCGGGCAGCTCCTGCTGCCGACGGCCTCGTCGGACGCCCTCCAAGTCGGGCATGCCCGTGTCCAAGCCGCGCTTCCCCACGGCCAGCTAGCCCTGCAAGCCGTCCAGCAGCAGCAGCAGCAGCAGCATCAGCAGGCTCCTGCCCTGCAACAGCAGCACACGCACTCAGACCTCCCACAGCAGCTGCCTCAGGCCCCAGCGCAGCCGACGCAGGCCTCAGCCGTGCGGCACATCCCTGCAATGCAACAAAGTTACCCTGCTGCCAACCAGTGCGACCCCGCCTCTCTCTGCAACGCGCCCCCTGCCTTCAGCCTGCTGCAACAACAACAACAGCCACCGGGGGCCCCGTACACACCTGTCGCACCTACAGCGGCAGGGCAGAGCTATCCGCCCGGCCCAGTAGCACACCAGAGCTACCCAGCCACGGCCCAACAGGTGAGCTGAGGCCGTTTTAAAGGCGTGGTGGTGCGATGTACCATTCCTCCTGTTGCTTTCCCTGCCCCTCTGACCCTGCTCTGTTCTGTGTTGTTATTTCCCCATCAGTTCCAACCCTATCTGTACATTGCAGCCTTCCAGCATCAGGTAGAACTCCCTTCCTCTAAACACACTCACTGTGGGGCTCAGCAATGTATGATTGACGTGCACACTGCATCCTGATGAGATGAGCGGCGGTGTCAGGGGAGGACACTGAGTGAATGACAGAATGAACAGACCCTTTGTTTAGTTTAAATAGCAGTTTCCTCTGGGTCTCAATGAAACTGTAATGAAAACAAGAGTAGCTGCTTTGTCCGTCATCTTCCCTCAGGCCTGTTAACCGGTACTGTGTTACGGGGAGTTGCACGCAGCACAGGCTGAGTGGCTGTAGTCTTGAGCACAGGATGGAAAGTGGGAGCCATTCTGGTGTGGGTCAGTAGCAGGAAAAGCAGACCCCTGAACTGACAGGTGAAACGCTATGAGCCTGCCCTTCCAATAACCTTTCTCTCTGTCTGACTCTCTCTCTGTCTGTCTGTCTGTGTTTCATACCATGTTTGTGCTGACCATCTTGACCAGCTCGGTCAAGAAGGACAAACTGTGAGCCAGTCGGCGTCCAGTGTGCCAGTTCACGCGCTGCCCCCTCAACAACCGCTGGCCCAGACCCTCGTCCACCCACAGCTCCAGCCTGGGCACATTGCCGTCACTTTGCCGCCGCCACACCAGGTACCCCCATTTCTTAGTTTGGCCTGGCGGTGTTTGTATTTGACGGTGAAGGACCTTGTGTTGCCCATATATTAACGGCGTTCACAGGGATGACTTCACACGGCCTGCTGACTCGACCTCGGTGTCTTTCCGTACCCTGACCCTTTTACTCTCTAATTAGATTTGTATTGTTTCTTCCTCTCTCCTCTCCTTGTCTTCAGTTCCCCTCCCAGTACCCTACTATCCAAGTGGTGACGGCTCCGGCTGACCCTGACTGCTCCCACCCTCGCTCCTCCACCTCCCTGCCCTTTTCCTCCTCTCCCACATCAGCTCCCGCTTTCCTCTCTCCTGGCCCGGCTCTCCCCGTAACCCCCACCCTCTCCCCCGTGTCCCCAGCGCACGCAGAGCGCACGCTAGCATCCCTCACGCCCTCACCCACGTCGCCCCTGCACCGGGGTCACCCTGCGCTTCAGCAGGCCGTTAGCGCTGAACCCCTCCGCACGCCCTCTGCCTATGTAGCGGCCCCTACCGCACACCCTTTACAAACGCACACTGTGCCGCCCCCGAACCCCGGCACACTGCCTCTGACGCAGGTAAATATGAAGGCTGCAGCCCAACCGTGTTTACTGAGAGGTGTGTGTGTGTTGGGCTACATTGACACCGCAAACACATTTTTGTATTTTATTTTATGTGTGTTTTTCCACCCCTGTGTGTTTACAGCACAAATTACATGGAATCTGATGTGGGCCACTTTCATATCTGGTCCTAAATCAGATTCATATCTGATTCGTTGCAATGCAATCTCAGTCATAAGACGCTGACGTCACTGTAGATAGACATTCATGGAGTGACTCATGCACAAATATAATACACACAAATAAGAAAACGGTTTGCTGGTATGTTTGTGCATGCACGGGTCTGTTCAGAACAGTTACAATTCACACTAGAATATGATACTGGCCAAATTATTATTATTATTTTTTTATATATACTGTGTATATAGATAGATAGGTCTGTCTGTAAAAAATGTCTTGAAAAGGTAAAGGCTTGCGGTCTAAACATAGCCAATGGTGTCTGTAACTGTTTGGGGCACGGACATTTCTGGTTGTCTACACGGTTGCCTAGCAGCACAACACTATTATGGGAAAATTTGATATGCCTTTTACAGCATTCATAGCAATCGGTCAATCACACTTTTAAAGCAGCTGCAACAAAGTGATGCATGGTTCTGTGTGCTTGTTGTATCAGGTCCTGCAACAGACCCAGCTTAGCCATCCAGAGCCCTTGCCAGCCCAATCTGCTCCTGCCACCGCCCCACCTGCACAGAGTGGGTCGGGGAGTGGCACTGCCACGGCTGCCGCCGCCCCGCTAGACCTCAACCAGAACCCTTGCCAGGCACAGGCCCAGTACCAGGGTCAGCTGTCAGACTCCCAGAGAGCGCCCACAGCCCCTGTCACACCCGGCCTGCCTCAGCATCAACAGCCCGGTGCGTCTGCAGGGGTCCAGGGCCCTGCAGACTGTAGCCTGGAGGTAAAGACACGTGACATGCTGGGATCTTCTTTCCTCCAGTATGCCCACATCTGTCTGTCTGTCTGTCTGTCTCTCCTGCTCGCACTCACATGCTCTGTCTGACTGTCTCTTTACACTCCACTTCCTCTCATCTCCTCTCACATTTCGTTCTGGAATCCAGCGTCTCCATAATGAAATGGCTTTTCCGTTCTAATCTGTTTTGTGTGGTTGTGTTCCCCTCTCTGCAGGATCAAGGGGCAGAGAAACCGACAGCGGGACAAAGCTATGACAGGTACCAGCTCATCCTCATCTTTATTTGGATTGTTCTGATGCTCATTCTTAAGAGATTACAGTAATATTCCTGTATATCCATTACCCAGCTGATAAAATCACGACGGTACACATTAATTAAGATTGACTAAAGCGTTTCTCACTCGTGTCCATGTAATGGGAATTGCATCCTCCGATATTCACCGCAGAAGAACTGGAAAAGCATGCTACTGTCTTACTGTGCAGGCCTGCTCTCCTTCCTTCTGTATGCTAGGTACATGGTATTTAGTATGCAGTGTGTAAGCAAGTATCCTTGAGATTCGTGGACCAACCTACTCTGCTATATCCACTGATGTGGATCTAATAGTAGGGTTGTTATTACAGTAATTGAGTGTTCTCACTATAATTATGGCTTGAACATCCGATCCTTTAGTCAGTTAAAGATATATAATATATAGTCAGTGATTGTAATAATTTAGCCGCTATCTACTCATGGTCTGCTAGCTGCCTGTTCTGTGTGCATGCTGGGAAAAATAATCTGGTGTTACTACACAGCCCTGCCTCTGTACTTGGGAACATAAACACAGTGGTGCTTCATTGTATGCCTTATTTGTACTCGTGTGTTATCTCATCTTGAATGGTTCTCCCCAACACCAGCGTGAACTCAGACACCATGTCAGGCATGGAGATTATGAGTGATGGTTATGAGGGAACGCTCGGTGGAAAGGTCCGCAAGCACCATCGCAGATCCACGCGCACACGCTCGCGCCAGGAGAAGATCACCAGAATCAAACTAAGCATGCTCAATGTGGGTGACCAGCAGATGACCTTCACTCACATCTAGATGGACTAGAAAAGAAAATAATGAATACACACACTTGTTATGATACACTAATGGCAACTCTGTCATGCATGACTAATTGAGTTAGAGAATCAATTATTTTACAATTGCTAATCAATAACGCTCTTATTTTAAATCTAGTTTGTCAAAACGTTCTGTAGGTATTCTTATACGGTATGTAATTGTGCGTACGTGCATGCAAACCACTTCTTTCTGTGGGTTGTGGCTATAATAATAGTAGTAAAGGATCTCCTTGTGTATCCTTTCCTTGGTATAGGTTTGCAACACTGGGGACAAGATGGTGGAGTGTCAGCTGGAAACGCACAACCACAAAATGGTCACGTTCAAATTTGATCTGGATGGCGATGCACCTGAGGAGATTGCTACTTATATGGTATTGTCTGAATCGGACTGAATTGTTGCCACCTCATTTACACTTGGAAGGGAGCGGGAGGGAACACACCGAGATGTGCAATGTCTGAGATCCTCTGTCATGGCACAGAACTGAAACGCCCCATCTTCTCTGCTGCAATGCAGCAAAAATATCTTCCCTCTCTCCTCTCAACCCCAATTAATATTGTGTTTTTGGTAATCGTATTTAAAACTAGATGCAGTAAATATTTAATGGAGCATAACTCCTACCTCATTCATGTGGAATGTACTGCATATGGCCTTGGGCAAATACATAACTTAACACCCACCTGAGACCACCTTACCTGACACTAAGGAAGGTAAGAACAAGGCCAGCGTGGCCTTATAAAGACTAACATCCTTTTAAATAGAATAAAGTGACTTGCGCTCATCTTTACCACTCACCTGACATCCACAAGCTTATTTGTACAATCGTGTAATTTAGCAATTTACATTTAAGGAGCAGTTGGGCCTTTAGGCATTGTGCTTGAGGAACCTACAACTGCTGGCAAAACTTCTGCGTGGTGTTCAGAGTAGATTTGGTTTTCTACTGGGTTTACAGAATAATTTGCTGCTGTATAATCACGTTTTTCTGTGTGAAATGCATTATGTTAGAAAGTTTAGCATCGTCCTTCCCTGCCCACAGATTAAAACTGCATATCAGGGCAAAGTTGATTCACAAATGTTTTACCGTCTGACATGCCTCTGTATCAACACTACCATAATGGATATGCACACTGGTATATTGCTTTTATTCTATCAATTTCAACACTCCTGTCTGCCTCGTCTGTGCTCTCGGGCGGCCAGGTGGAGAACGACTTCATTCTGCCCCTGGAGAAGGAGGTGTTCATCGAGCAGCTGAAGGACATTGTGGACAAGGCAGAGGACATGTTGAGCGAGGACACAGAGGGAGAGAAGGGCTCTGACCAGGCAGGCAGTCCCCAACAGAGCCAAGGAGCTGGTTCACTGGTGACAGAGGTGAGAGAGGCTGTTGGCGTGGACTTGAGTGGAGATAGGCTTGTGACACCACTCACAGTATGACACTGTGCACAGACATGCCAACAGGCCTAGGCAAGGACACCTTTTGATGAGACACTATGGTATCTATGCCGCCTTTTTGAAAATGTTGTCTAATAATTGAATACACCTGCATCAGTGGTCTGTAATGACTTGTTTTCTTTTAGGGTTTAAAAGCCACTACGCCCAACACACACACGCAGTTGGTGTACCAGCAAAATGGTAAGGCTGTGTGTCAGTAGGCCATGACCAAAAAAACTACTGACATATTTGTCTTTGTTTATCGTCATACAATAATGACTTTGTAACCTTCTGTTCTGGTCTGACATTGAGATAAAAATTGTGATAATGGAGTTCTCTTGAGGCACTGAGCCTTTTTATTTTTTTCTCGAAGTTTGTGAAACAGCCTGCTCACCTCTGGTAATGTCAGACTCTCTAGCTCATACAATTAGATACTATAGATTTGTGATGTGTGTGCTTGTGTCTCTTATAGTCCTGCACACTGGCAAGCGCTGGTTCATCGTCTGCCCCGTGGCTGAGACGCCCACGCCAGAGATGGAGAAGATCTCATCTCACACCACCACCACCACCAAGGGTATGTTGCGAGTGAGTGTGTGTGTGTGTGTGTGTGTGTGTGTGCGTCAGTGTAATTTTCTAAATATGAGATTTAAGATTGATTGAATGCTGTGGGTCAAGATTGTAATCACCATACAACCAAGCTATCGGAATGTGTTTTGGGTATTACAACAGCTCGGTTGCAACATAAAGCAGCATAGTACTGCATAACACAGGAAAAATGCAGCACATGCTGACACCATGACACAA
>JAODUH010000022.1:2974867-2993929 GCA_027564835.1 Typhlichthys subterraneus | reverse complement strand
AGCTCGGTTGCAACATAAAGCAGCATAGTACTGCATAACACAGGAAAAATGCAGCACATGCTGACACCATGACACAATAAACCAACTGAACTAGTTGGAGGAAGGCACAAGGAGTTCAGTGTCTATTTTATGTTGAGGAAATTACTGTGTTTTTGCAGCAAGCTGAGCAAGTGAGGGTCAATTATATAATGGTGGCTTCCTGCAGCCATGAAGGGCAGATGTTAACACTGGCAGGTTCTAATAGGAGAAGACGAGCAATGTTCCAGCGCTGGTCTGGCTACAGGACACAGCCCCCCCCCCCGTCATTAGCCAACCAATTGTAGCAATCATTCTCTTCCTTAATTACATTTTACTTTTCCACAGAGGCTGAATGGTCGGCCCCATCCAGCAGCCCCAGGCCAGCGGCCTCTGTACTGGGCCCCGCCCCCTCCTCTGCCTCGGTGCCCCTGCAGGAGCCCCCCAACACGGGGCAGGCCCGCGTGCAGCAGCCTCGGCCAACTGCGCCCGCGACTGGCGTCAGCCGGCGACACTCCCCTCCCGCGGATGAGCCCTGTGTCTCCGCCGGCTCCATGGTAACGGACATCCCATGCTGCGCCATCGCGCCGCCCGTCTCGTTGGACGTGGGCTCCAGTCAGAGCGGCGTAGCCATTGACCCGGCCTCCGCTAACGCGTCTAACCAGCCAGACCAGAAGACCAGTCCAGCTGGAGACCTGCCCCCACAACTAGCCGCCCAGCTAGCCCCTCATCAGCCCGTGGTGCTGCAGCAGCCGTATGCCACACCTTTGCAGCCCAGTGGGGCGGTGACCTCCCAGCCCCAGAGCCCTGCCCACCAGGCCTCACAACAGGCCCAGGCTGCGGGCCAGCAGCCGGGCGGCGGCGGTGGCGGCGGCAGCAGTGGGGGTCTGGGCGAGTCGGACAGCGAGGGCCCACGCAGGGTGGAGTTTGTGGACCGCACCATCAAGACGCTGGACGAGAAGCTGAGGAACCTGCTGTACCAGGAGCACGCGCCCTCCCAGCCCCCCGGCGCCTCCTCTGACCCGCAGGGCTCCGCCGGCTCAGAGGTGGGCTCGCCGCCCGTCTCCGACTGCCCGAGCAGCGACGTCGTCGCCCGGAAGAAGGGGGAGCCTCTGGTGTGTGTTCTGTGTCTTTGTGTTGGGTAGCTTGGCTTGGTGGCAAGCTAACGGCAGCGAGCTAACTGCAATGTCAGTGTTACCGGAGGCACTATCCATTCTGCCGTGTGCTATTGGCTGAAGAAACAAAATACTACTGTGATTAGGAGAGATAACAAAGTGATAGCTGTTAGCCAGATGAATCATCGTAAGCTTGACTGTTTGTTTGTGTATGTTAATCTGAGGGCAAGTCCTTCTCACACCCCCACCATTTCCCCATCTCCCTCAGCCCCAGATCCCTGAACGAACAGACAGCCTGGGAGCCCTAAGTGACTCAGCAGTGGCAGGTATGCAGCCTAAAACCCGACCATTTGTTACTTAGTGTTTCTGACACATTGTGCCAATATTTATCCCCGCAGTACCAAAAATGCATTGCAGTAATAATGTGTCCGTTGTTTAAAAGTTCTCCCTTGAAAACCCCCATTAAGGCTCTAGCTTGTCTTGTGATGGGGAAGATGTACCTACCAGTTCACATGGCTTCAAAGGCCGCTTCCAGGTAAGTTCCCGCTCAATGTGGCTTCAATGTGCAAGTCATCTCTGTTGTGGGTTGTTATAGCGATGGGCTTCTCTTCCTCCCCCAGATCATCCCAACTCCTCCAGATGTAATTTCTCGTTTGGAGAGACACAGGCCGATCATCGACGCCTGCAGCTCTGCAGCCCCCTCGGGTGGCATGGGCGGGTCTCGCAGCCACAGCGAGGGTCCGGGCAGTGGAGAACAGGGCTGTGTGGCGTTGAGCACGTTCTCCGCGGCCACTGCCGACACCGCAGGGACCCCCAGAGCCCACAACAGCAAGCGTTGCTCCGCCCCTCCAGACCTGTACATGGGCACCACCAGCCCTGACGACACGCCCTCCCTCATTCCCCGGGCCAACACCATAGGCGGCCCCGTCCAGCACTACCACACCCTGCGGCCCGACTCCGACTCAGGCGACGAGGACAGCGGCGGCGGCGTGGCCCCGCCCCTGAGCCCTGCCCGGTCCCCGGGCCACGCCCTCTCGGAGCACAGCGGAAGCGACCTCATGAAGAGGGCCGTGGCCTTCCTACGGCGCTCTGGCCGCAGCGTTGGCGCGCAGAGCTCCGACTCGCCCGGCAAACAAGCCGCGGTGATGAACGGTCACGGGCCCTCGCCCACCGGGGCGTACGTCCACTCGTCCTACGTCAGCAGCGACAACGACTCTGAGTTTGAGGACGCAGACATGAAGAAGGAGCTGCAGAAGCTCAGAGAGAAGTAAGACTACTTTCATTGGCGTCAAAGGGTGGCAAAAGCTTGGCTTCAATGGGGCTTCGAATCCTTGTGACTTACAATTGAGTACAACAGAACTTGGCCATCAGCAATGTACTGATGGCTACGGGCATGGTTTAAGTGTGACGACAGCGAAAGCTACTTGAAAACAACTTGACAATCGCAGACATGGTTCATCCAATCATTTTTTGAAAGGTCAAAGGCTTTTGAAGGACGCCACTTGTGTCTAACAATACATGTGGCGTGTCAGGTTAGCACAGGCCCACGTTTTATATAAACACACAAACGCCCCCTGTGTGTTTATTGGTTAAGGATTTACCTCCCCAGCATCAAAGGCACTGGCAGGGCTGGTATGAAGCCTTTCAGGATGGTTAGGACACAATAGTAGGCAGGCCAAATGGGCAGAAACAATTGGCATTACACCAAGTGTAATATAGAGCTATAACAATGTATCCAGGCAAACAGAATGGCATACATTGTACAAATGAAAGTGTATAAAAGTCAGTCCATTGTGTTCACTGCACATTTTATACACCAGTGGCAAAAGGTCACGGTCAGTTTGGATACCAGGGTGTCCAGTGGCACTATAACAATTGGCCACCTCGTGGCATATCCTACCCTACGTCGCTCACTGTGTTTAGACCATTTGTTGCCTGCTGTTGTTGTTTTTAGTGGTGGAGAGTGTGGCTGGTCTGTATGCTGGTCAGTGGCGACAATTTAACACTCAACAAAATGGTAGTAACCCCCACTATTTGCAAACCCCATTGAGAAAAACAGCAGTGGCTAATGGGTATGTTGGCTTACACTGGCCTGACACCTTCCACTCGCATTTCCGCCAATTATTATGCTCATTAAATGCTACAGAGATTTAACAGAAGCTGAATGACCTTTGTGGAATAAATTGAACTCGTATAAATGACAGCTGCTTTGTAGAGGAATGGCGTATACTTCAGTTATTGTAAGCTGCTCCTAACCAGCCTGTTCGTTTGTTTCAGACACATGAAAGAGATCTCGGAGCTGCAGGCATTCCAGAGGAGCGAGGTCGAGCGTCTGTACAAGGAGCTGGGCAAAACCCTGCCCCACAGTGTAGGCCTGCTTCACGCGGCGCCCCCCAGTGGCCGCAGACGCAGGGCGAGCAAACACAAGCTGAAGGCTGGCAAACTGCTCAACCCAATGGTGCAGCAGCTCAAAAACAACCTGAACTCCTCCGCCGTTGACAGAAAAGGTGCATCGCGTAGCTCGCAGTTAGCCAGTGCATTTAATTGCCGCGTGAAATATTCCGTACTGCACAGTGTTTATCAATGCCCCACCCCCACCAAGGTGAGAGCGCTGCCAGCTCCTCTGGCTCCCCGGCGAAGAGTCCTCATCTGTCTGATGGCTCCGCCCACTCCGGGAGCACCAGCTCCAGCACCCTGCCCAACCTCCCCACACAGCCGGTCCTGACCCAGCAGCCCTGCTCCCTCAAGGGCTCCCTGTCCTCGGACAACATCTACGCTGGGCTGCACGCTGACGGCGTTTCCACCCAGGCAGGCCCCGGCCAAGGTACACCCACAGAGTGTGTGCACGTGCAGGGTTAATCACACCAGCACGTGCACACACACAGAGACTGGTCTGGGTATGATGGATGTTTATAGAGCGTAGAAACATGTCAATTTAAAGGTATACTAAGTCTATTCTTAACCATCAACAGTTTGACCTACTGTATGTGATCTTACGTCATGGTGTCCATACAGTGCATAACTTGATGGCACATAATATTGTACTTTAAACCGGGATGCCTAAAATAATGTGCTACTAATTGGGGTGTCTGAATGTGTCTCGTTTGATATGTTGCACCCGCTATCACATGATGCGTATGCATCAGATACATACAAATGCAAACTGAATGTGTACAGCAGCTGTGGCACAATTGCTTATTTGCTGACTAATCCCAGTAGCGAATGTGGACATTGTGTTGTTTATTTTTTTCCTGGTTCACATACCTTCTGTCTCTTAAGTATCCTTTGCTGGTGCGATTAATGGTGGGGGATTCTCCTCCCAGTCTCCCTTTTTACATAAGTGTCTCTTGTTTCTTCTCTTCTTCCCTCTTGTATTAATTTTTGCAGGCTGGACGGTTTACCACCAAACGTCAGAGAGAGTGACCTATAAATCTAGTAGCAAGCCACGCACTAGATTCCTCAGTGGACCTGTGTCTCTGTCCATCTGTTTGTATTTGTTCCTTTCTATTTCCCCTCCTCACTCATCTCATGTGTTTAATTTCACTTCTTTCTCCTGATCTGTTTGAATTCTTTTATATTTGATATAGTGGATCTTCTACCTTGTGCTGCTCACTGAGGCCTGTGTGTGACAAACATACATAAAATGTTTATTTTTCTTTAATCCTCCTTACCTCAGTGCCATTTAAGCTCATGTTGTTTTTGTGGGTTGAATGTCTTTCCCCATGCAAATGCTTTGTGCACTGCTTCTGGCTTTAGTAAGCAGACCCCACAGCAAGCACTGTTTATGGCATAAAGCTAGTCTTCTCCAAACATGGGCAGATGATGCCTTGTGTGTGTGTTTGTGTGTGTGCGTGCGTGCGCATCAAAGCCTTTGTACTCCCTATTTTGTTTCGTCCCGTTGACTTAATTGTTTGACATCTCCAAAAAACCAAAGGCACTGCCCACACGTGTGCAGTGCCCCGATTGGCCGAGCCCGTGTTAGAGGAGCACTCTCTCTGTCCCGCATGTTTGGACGGGGAAGACGTGCATGGTGCAGGCGTCGGCAGGGCACTGATGGAGACTTGCTCTGCAATATCAAGGGCTGTATCACCAATGTTCTTATCTTCTTTCACCTCTCCTGTCTCCATGCATGTTTATGACGAGAGCTAACTCTGGCGTGCCCCGGCTAGTATTTTAGTGCTCTGTGTGTGTTTTTTTGTTTTTTTTCTTTTTTCTCTGCTGTAATTTGACTTGCAGGCATATTTGCATCAACACTAGGAATCGCTCTATGATTCACAACTTCCTATTACACACGTTCCTTGCTAATGGGCTTTTGTGTGCCAGGCAAAAGCATTAAGCCATTTTATGTCTTATGAAAATAACATTTGAGCATTATTTGGCCTGTTATTTGTGAGGGTAGCTAACTAATACAATGCTTTAATTCAAATTCAGTACTCAACAACTCTTTAATTGAGGTCTTTATTACATTTCTGTTTGTTGTAATGGTGGCACACGTCCTCGTGATGGTCTCTAAAAGGACACACTCTAGGGTTACAAAGAGGCTAACATTTGTCCAAGGCCTTCTTCCCAAACTATTGACCCGTCTTGCCCTAACCCAAAATGAGTTTACAGAGAGCAACACGGCCAATGGCTCAAGGTTTGCTCTCTGTTCTAGGCTTTTCTGTTGGTACTCTACACATTCTGTTTGGCATTACTGCAAGTTACTGTAAACCACACGTATCCCGTCTTCCTCCTCCTCCTCCTCCTCTCTCCCTGATGGATTTTGATAGCTCTGTGTGGCTTAGAAGCAGCTTGTCCACAGAACTGTGGTGTGCAGTGTGTACTGGCCTAACTATCTTTCTGTCTTGTGCTGTTCTGCCTCTTTATAGGGTCCACTCTGAAACGACTATGTCTAGGCAAAGAGCGCAGTAGTAGTAACTATCTCATTTACTTTACATTTATAATACTACTCACTATTTTTGTTTGGTTTCCTCTCTTGGATGTGTTTGCATGGGCACTCTTTGGAATATATTTGTGCTGTGTGACATTTTAAAACGTGGTGGCTTTTGTTGGACATGTGTGTTGAAACTAACAAATGCAAGGAGAACTTCACATAGTACTTCAGTATGCGTTTGTGTGTGTCATGCATGGCTGTGAGCCTACATATCTTGACTGGTGCATATTGTGGATGCTTGCACATCACTTTTTCTGTTTTTCATTTATTAATTTCTGTAATGGTCATCTAAGATGTAATCCTTTGGCTGTTTGTTGGGCAAAATAAGCTCACTTAGGCACTATTAATACACACATTTATGTATTCAGAATCACTATGGCATAAAGTGTTAATTAAATGCTAGCTGACTGAAAGGATTTTGCAGTTTAGATGATTGTCAGCTTTGTTAGTAATTGTTTGCAAAAATGCCTTCAATTGCAGTAAACGTAAAGCAGCCAATTGATTCGTTTTAGAATCGTGTAGCAAGGCGACGTTCAACAAGTGCTCTTTTTCTTTTCAGGGTCCCCTCACAGAACTCAGACGGCTTCCGATCACCCTCAGCCCTCGCTCAACTCGGCCGCCGCGGCGTCTCATAGTCCCCAGCCAGTGGCAGTCCTGGCTCAGGTCCAGACCAACAACAGCAACAACAAGAAGGGCACCTTCACCGACGACCTCCACAAACTGGTGGATGACTGGGCGAAGGAGACCCTAGCTGCCGCCCATCAGCCACGGCCCTCCCTGAATCAGATCAAAGAGCAGAGACGCCGGCAGGACCTTGAAGGCACAGCAGCCACACACGAGGTGCCTGGCGCTAAGGGGGCATGCGTGTCAGGAGAGAGAGGTTGGGTTTGATCCACGCCATTGACATGGCAAGTGTTTGGCCTCATTTTCTTTCTTTAAACTCTTCTTGTTCTAGGTCAGCCCTGTCGCCCTCAACAAGTTCCACCTGCCTCTGTCCTGCTCACTGACTGCTGCTGCTGCTTTAGGCCCTGGTATGCCCACAGCTCTATCTGCCAGCTCCTCAATGCACCCACAAGGCTATATATTGCCTGGAGGCGCCTACGGTGGCGGGGTGGTGTCTGGCTCCCTGTACCCCCAACAGTGGCAAGGCATGCCCGTCAAGCCGAGCCCTGTGGGGCCCAAGGGCGCCATGGGTCCTGTCCTGCTTGGTGCTGCAGGAGTCGTTCCCTATGCCGCCATAGCAAAGCCAACAGCACAGGTCTACCCCTTGCTCCTGCATAACCCTGAGAATGCCTCCTGTCCTCCTGACACCACCTGGACTACCTAACTAGCTGTCTTCTTTTGGCTCCTTCTAGGATGACCCTTCTCACCCAGCTCCCGCACAGCACCCTTGTGTCTACGGACAAGAAAGCTCAGCTCCACCCGGCTCGAACTCTGCTTCACCGGAGCCATAATCTGTACATACTTGATGATCTTGTAAATAAGATGGCGATTGTTTGTATCCTTGATACCAACTATTGTAAATGACTGTGTGTGTGTGTGTGTGTGTGTGTTAGATACTTAATGATGATGTAGATAAGAGGGCGATTGTTTGTATCCTTGATACCAACAGTTGTAGTCAACTGTGTGTGTGTGCGCGTGCGTGTGTGCAAGTATGTATGTGTAGAATATACAGTATGTGTGTCTGAGTACCTAATGCTTTGGGCTTGATTATATTCATAGCCATACCAGTAGACATATTGCCAGCAGTCACAATGAGATGTCTTTGTTAAATGCTCTGTTACACTTTCATATTGATTTTTGTCTTTTAATTTTCTGTCCACATTAAACACTACAGTAGAATCCAAACACAGTGGCTCGGGATAACAGTAGAGGATCCGTGGTGATGCTGTCTGAAAGAATGTAGTGCCTTGAACATAGCATGCCCACATTCAAGTGAATTGATTTGATGGTGGCTTAAGTGCTACTTAATTTTTTAATGCATAGCAGACACTTTTGTTGTTGGTTTACATATGAATGCCCTTGTAATACTGCACTATTTACACAGTATATGCTCTTATTTAAATAATAAAATATTGTTTTACTTTTTCCACCCCTGACTGACTCGACAAATGAAAGTGCTGTGATTTACAGCTGCATTGGAGGAACGGCTGAGGAGAGAGTGGGAGAGAGACAGTTACATTACTAAGCCAGCAGCCAAAATCCACTCTTGAAGGTCAAACGGTTCAGTTAGACACAGCCTCTATTTACTAGCGGAATATATCGAGTGTTGTGGGGAGAAGGATGTGTCCAGAGCCTTATATACTGCACCCTATAATATGCTTCTGGTTGTGTCCCAATCAGTGTTGCAGAAAATGTGAGAAACAGGTTTCTGAGGCAAAAAAAAGTGCATTTAAACCCTGCATAGAGCTTTGATAGTGGCTTTGCCACAAGCCTTTATCCTGACAGGTGTAACAGGAGCTAGCTGCAAATTAAAAAAAAGTTCAAAATCACAGGGAAAAAACAAAGGAAAAAAACACTAATTTCTCCACAAAATAATTTCTTAATGACACTGATTTCCCAGTACTCAGAATAAAGTAATTATTTATGTGCAATCATTAGTTTGTATCTTAAGTGGTTGTTAAAAGCTTGATTTTGATGATGCTATTGTTTGAGGTTATTTAACTGATTAACATATTATTTTGTTAAGTTGGGAAATTATCATCACCCCAAGGAGGACAGTTTTTTATTTTTCTAAAATTAGATGCTCTGAAGCAGTTACTGTATATTGGCTTTTTAAATGTAATTTTGAAAGTAGATTTTGATTTAGTTTTGCTAGTTAATTTTGGGGACAGTTTTTTTTATTTTATTTTTTCCAGTACAAACAAAATTCAGTTTAAATGCTAAGCATGGGAGATTTGCACATTACATGATCTCCACTACTTCTAATCAGTGTTAGCCGTTTACAAGCCTGTATATAGGGTTTATTTCACAATAATGGCCAACTCGTGTTTTCACACGAGCTAAATGTTAAACGCTACTGTGGTCTGAAATTACTACACCATTCAAACATTGCAGCTTCCCAATCGTGCCAAGCTGTGAATTGTACAGTTTACTTTTATAACTTATATTTGTACATTTTGTTTGTTCAAACATTTTGGGGGGACTTTCACTTTGATGTATTCCATAAATTCGGCTTGAATTAGATGTTTCCCGGATATTATGCAGAATATTCTGCATTGTTTAAATAGTTCCATCAATAAGAGATTTCTGTTAATTTGCGCCATCTCCCTGTCTGTTTTAGCATAGTGAGGGGAGACATACTTGCATATATTAATTTGGGTGCAGTGTAAAGAAAGATGCATGCACAGAGACGGCACATCAACCCAATGGTGCTTACTCTGGTCTGGTCTTGACTACACTGCCCTCTAGTGAATATGCTCTGGGGGAAAATATTTCATTTATGCTCTGTGTGGGATTGCTTCTGTCTGCTTAATTTCCCACTGCATTACCTGACCAGCTGCACTCTAATCACAAGAATTGTATATGTTGAGAGATAAATAAATTATTTTGTGCTTGATGACTGTCGAATAGCCTACTTATTTCAGTATTTGCTGTTTTTAAACGTAGGCTAATTGTGTATTCTATTAAATTGTTGAATTGGCCTACTACAAAACATGTTCAGTAAATAGACATGTTATAAGTGATAGGCCTGTTGCAATAGCCCAGCATATTCCGCAACATATCTCGCTATTTCTACAGAATGTACTCAAACAGTATGGACTGTAGAGCAGTAAACGGAATACAACCATCACTGACAGAAGGCCTCTGTCATATGTTAAACCGATCCACAGATTCGCCACACTATTAAAAAATACGTAAGGAAATTAGGGATAATATATTGTCTGTAGAAATGTTGACACTTTCCTTTTACATAGATCTACAATTTAATAGTTTTAACAAATCTTAATAACATAATGTTACATAAAAACGGCTAGTATCCTATATGAAAAATAGAGCTTGGTTTGTCTAACGAATGTGTTTACACGCGCCAATGGCGTACAGCAATGGTTGCCCCTTTTGTTCAGTCGAGTTCCTGAATTATTCCCAACACAATGAACTCATTGGGATACTGTATTGGATTTTAAACAGTACTACAAATGCACTATTCGAGAGATCGCATCTGGGAGTATTTGATTAGTTCATATCGATCTGGAGCATATCCGATCTGGTGTGAGATTTCGCAGCACGCAGTCTTGAGGAACGCGGAGTAGTGAGTATTTGTAATTTAGCTAACCAACTGGATTAAATCACGCTACTGTTTAATTACTATCATTATGGCTATCTTGTATAGCTCTTGGATAAATACCGTAATTTGGTCGCTGAATATGCTGTGACCATATGTCCAGCAAACACTGCATGCATGGTAACACTGAAAACAAGGCATGTTTTCTACATCACTGGGTAGCATATATGTTCATATGTGCTGCATATATAAACTAGCCTAGTGGATCATATTTCTGGAAATAAACTATAATTTATACTGCATCAACAGCTTTGTGTTATGTTGGGTTTGTAGCGTTCTGTCATTTTGCTGCTGATGGAATTCTTATGGTGAGGTCATTGTGGAGGGAAATGTAGCTGGCTGGATGAAGGGTTTCAGTAAAGCCACAATGTATCATTTTATTCCTGTTTGTTGCATTGTTATGTAGCATTGTAATTATTAATCCAACATTGTGTACAAATCGGATGTAATAAAAAAAGGGAATCACCACCACGTGAAAAGGCCTATCGTAAATGCATCTAATCCAGTGCAGTTGCCGAAGCAGAACAAACAACAAGCAACCGTTGGTACATTGGACAGTTATGTTTTCCCTGTGGGTTACTGTAACTGCAATTTGAGCCAGTGTTGTTTGCTAGCTAATATTAGCCCACTGGCTAACAGTCTAGACTGGTATTCTTTATTGTTTGGAGAGGGAAAGCGTTAAAGAACAAGGTTACCCTTCGCGTTTAAACAGTTTTGTCACGTTATATTCCATTGCCGTATCTTTTGGTTTGGAATACCGGTTGTTTTCATGTTAGCCTAACTGTTTTTCAGAGGTAAGCTATCCTACAGTAGTCTACAAAAGTACGATACCGTAGACGAAAGTTTTAGAAAATGTTTGAAAATCACCAAGGATGTACATGAACTATCATCAAACGAGTAAATATAAAATACTATTTATAGAAATGTGTATTTATCTATAATGTATATGTTGTGTGTAACACTTTCAACGACGAAAACGTTGTTGCCATGGTAAAACATGTATCAATCACGTGATTACAAGACAGGTGCACTTTGCAAATGGATAGATAGAGCAGATTCGTTGGAGTCTAAGTAAAACGAATGAGAGTAGCCTATCCTTTTGATTCTCTGTATTTCACCTTGTGTTTCAGATGTAAAACTTGTACATCTGTCCCAGCAGTGGCCCTTGGCACAATGGGGCTAGACTTTGATGTAAAGACATTCTGTCACAACCTGCGGGCCACCAAGCCCCCTTATGAGTGCCCGGTGGAGAGCTGTCGCAAGGTGTACAAGAGCTACAGTGGCATTGAGTATCATCTCTACCACTATGATCATGACAACCCAACTCCCACACAGAACATACCCCAGAAAAAGAGGAAGGGCCGGCCCCCTCGGGTATCACTGGCAGGGTCCATGGATGGTGATGGTGGAGGAGGTAAAGGGGGTGGAGCCTGCCAGGGTGGCAACACCCCGGGCAGTCCCAATCGGTCTGAGCGCTCCCACTCTCCAGGCAGGGAGACGATGACCTACGCCCAGGCCCAGCGCATGGTGGAGCTGGAGATCCAGGGACGCATCCACCGCATCAGCATCTTTGAAAACATTGACGTTGTGTCGGAGGAGGACAGTGAAACCGAGGGCCCTCCGTCCTCTGGTACGGGTGGCGGAGGAGGAGGGGGTTGTAACGGGGGCGACAGCGGGACAGGGGGTGGCGAGTTGGGGGGCAATGGCAAGGACCGACCGGACACCCCGGCTGCTAACGGAGGCAAAGCAACTCCAAAGTCTGGCAAGCATAAGAGCAAAGAGAAGAAAAAAGACGGGTCATCCCATCACCACGGCAACGCGTCAGGCCCTGCGGTCAAGCTACCTGAAGCCGTATTCAGAGAATTGGACCAAGAGAGACCGGACGCACCGCTACGGACCTCCTCCTACTACAGGTTTGCTTTATACATAAGTTATAAGACTATTTATGAGTTGAACACTTGTTTTGCTGGCAGGTCCGTTGCGTAACATTGCGCATGTAAAATCGGTGCCATGCTGGTTGACCAACGTGTTACACAATATAACACAGCAAATGTGAAAGTTCTGGAATGCAATACACATTCAGTAGTGATTCAGTTATTTCTATACACCATGTATTATCAGCATATATATATATATATATATATATATATGCACACACACACGCACTCTCTTTACTTAACACCGTACTGACAGTGTGTATTTACACACTGCGGCATATCTATACAGAGGAAGTAGGCATAAAACATCTTGTGATACCTGCACTGGATATTACTGTGGTATGTGTGTCATTGTTTTATTTTTATATTTTATTTAATCTTCAATTGTGTCACTCTCACTTTCCACCTTACCGCACCCCCACCCACCCCCACCCCCCATCCAATCCTTCTCTGGGCCTTAGATACATCGATAAATCTGTGGAGGAGCTGGATGAGGAGGTGGAGTACGACATAGATGAGGAGGACTACATCTGGCTGGACATCATGAACGACAAGCGACGCAGCGACGGTGTCACGCCCATTCCTCAGGAGGTCTTCGAGTACCTCATGGACCGGCTGGAGAAGGAGTCCTACTTTGAGAGCCACAATAAGGTGAGTCCTTTCACAGCCTTGTCTTTACAGTAGTCCATTAGCCTGGTGTAATCAGGACCAGCGTTCACTTTGTGAATAGGCTCTGGCCACTCTCCATTGGGAAGTGTTAACAGTCGTTGCCTTCTACTAGGTGCAGGCCTCTGAGCAGTTTTGAGACTATTGGAGCAGCTGTTAACTATTCGGCGTTGCTACAGCTGTTTTGATCGCCTCATCTAGCTCTACCAACGTTCCGAAACACACTTGACTTCACAGCCACAGTGGCTGTGAAAATGCTAAAGCGAACAGGGTTTTGAGACTCAGCGAAAATTGAGCTGAGAGCAATGGCAGGGCAGAGCCAGGAACCTAGGAACCTGGTGGCTGAACTGTACTTGGGAGCAGGCGTGTCTACTGAAGCATTTGATGAGCTCATGTAGCTCCCTTCCTCCCCGCCAGGCCGACCCCAGCGCCCTGATCGACGAGGATGCCGTCTGCTGCATCTGTAATGACGGTGAGTGCCAGAACAGCAATGTCATTCTATTCTGTGACATGTGTAACCTGGCGGTGCACCAGGAGTGCTACGGCGTGCCCTACATCCCCGAAGGCCAGTGGCTGTGTCGCCGCTGCCTACAGTCGCCCAGCAGAGCCGTGGACTGTGCCCTCTGCCCCAATAAAGGAGGGGCGTTCAAACAGACAGACGATGCACGGTGGGCTCACGTGGTGTGCGCCCTCTGGATCCCTGAGGTGAGGACGATGTGCATTACATCTGTGTTGTAGTGATGGAACCTCATTAACTGCTGTTCATCTTCCGCAGTATTCCCTTGCTTGTTATTGTTTTACCAAAGTGATTTAAAATGCAGGTCTGTCATCCATTGTATGATAAGACTTGCTGTAACTCGCCATGAATGGTGAGGGCACACAGAGATTGACCTGATTTATTACTGCTCACAAATTACAAGACCCTACCAGAATAAAGAGCAACCTGGGGAGCTACGATATGCTGTGCGAGAAATGTAGTTTTACAATGATTTATAATCACGTAAGCTTTACAATACTTGGATACATTTAATTTTCGAAAAAGGGGAAAACTCACAGTATAGTTATGCGTGTGTCTTTCATTTAGACAAAAACGGATATCCAGAATTAGCTACAATAGCTACATTTCGGTGTGGATGTAGCTACAGAAAAACACCACAAAATTGCAACTGTTTATTTTCAGTTTAAAAAAAAATATAAAGACATGTCTGGCTATACTGTGTGTTTCTTGCCTTCGAAAAGGAAGAGTTCATGAGTTCTGAAGACTTAAGCTGTTACCCATTGAACTGACTTGTAGACCCAGTGCAAAGCACCAGCAGAGCGGCAAGTGGACATAATCTTTTTATGTACGACAACAACTATACATCATGTTAGTGTTGCTGTGTCATAAGTGGCCTTTCACTCAACTATCATTAGGAATGAAGTACGTCACTTGTGTTATACGTACGCCATCTCACCAACAGGTGTGCTTTGCCAACACCGTCTTCCTGGAGCCCATTGACAGCATTGAACACATTCCTCCGGCACGCTGGAAGCTCACATGCTACATCTGCAAGCAGCGCGGCTCCGGCGCGTGCATTCAGTGTCACAAAGCCAACTGCTACACGGCCTTCCACGTCACGTGCGCCCAGCAGGCCGGCCTCTATATGAAGATGGAGCCCGTCAGGGAGACCGGGGCCAACGGGACCTCCTTCAGTGTCCGTAAAACGGCCTACTGCGACATCCACACGCCGCCGGGCTCGGCCCGCCCGCTGGGAGGGGTGGGGGGAGCCAGCATGGGCTCTTCCCACAGCGACGGGGAGCTGGAGGAGGACGACGAGCCCAGCATTGGACACGACGACGACTCCAAAGGCTGGAGCTCAGAGCGGGCCAAGAGGGCCAAGGCCAAGTCCAGGCTAAAGATGAAGAGGGCTAGGAAGATCTTGGCTGAGAAGAGGGCTGCAGCGCCAGTGGTGTCTGTGCCTTGTATACCCCCACACAGGTATGTGACTACATCTGTTGGCCTTCTGACTTGCCTTCTACATGTGAAGGGTTCACATGCAGAAACCTCTTAAGTCCGCAATGTGGTTTCTATATTTGGGTTCACTCATTTCCCTTTGAATAAAAAGTAAAACTTTGGAAGTTTTTGATGGAAGTTTTTTTCATTTGAACTCTTTATTTACCAAATACTATCGTGGTATCGTGATTATGGAGACCTTCCTTGAACTTTCAAGGTCCACGTTAAAGTCCACGTTAAACTGTATCTGTTACACTGAAGTTAGTCAGGAAGCCAAATATTCCCAATCTTCAGGTTTGCTGTTCTGTGCACATCGACAGCTACGAGGTATTCCCATCCTAAACAGAGTATTGAGGGGGTTGTGTTTCCCTGACATTCCAGGCTGAGTAAAATCACCAGTAACTTGACGGTACCCCGGAAGAGCCAGTTCATGCAGCGGCTGCACAGCTACTGGACGCTGAAGAGGCAGAGCCGTAACGGGGTGCCCCTGCTCCGCCGGCTCCAGACCCACCTGCAGTCCCAGCGTAACGTGGACCAGATCCAGCCGCAGCCACAGCCGCAGCCACAGCCGCAGCTGCAGCCGCAGCTGCAGCAGCAGATGCAGCCTATGCCACCCCTTCCCTCGGTAACCAGCCTGACCTGTAAAAGACATGCCGCATCTTACATCGCATGCCTTTATAGTAGGGTTAACAACACAGTTATTAATTGTCTTAATAATGGGGGCTTTCTTAATAAGCAAGCAACATCAACAATACTTTCAATGTTCATCTTAACGACTTTATTAAATTAACCCATTATTAATTTTATTAGCTGGAGTGAAAGATTAATATTATTCCTGTGATCGATCTCTGAACATGCTTCCTGTGTGTGTGTGTGTGTGTGTGTGTGTGTTAGAGGGACATCGATGACAAGCAGACCGCTCTGAAGGAGCAGCTGAAGGCATGGCAGAGGCTGAGGCACGACCTGGAGAGAGCCAGGCTCCTGGTGGAGCTCATCCGCAAGAGGGAGAAGCTCAAGAGGGAGACGGTGAGATGTACACATCACGTGTTCAAAGTGTGGCTCGTGTATAACAAAACCAGAAGCATGTATATAGTAGATATAGTCTGCTTAGAGAAAGCAGTGGTGGACCTCTATATCTATGGCTAGCATAAACTCGTTGTAACACAATACTGAGATGCATTGCGCTGTCAGTAGCACACCTGTTAGCAAGTATACGCCCCTCAACAACAGACTGGAATGGCAGGTTTTCACAGCCTTTTAAAGCAATTGATCAAAGAGGTCTATTGTCCCAATGACCACCTCTTGAATTAATTAATTCTCGGTTCTAACAGAGCCGATGTTATCTAATCACTCAAACCCTGGTTCCATTAGCTCCTTGTTGAGTCGAGACGTCTAATACAAAATATAATTTTTTCTAGCGCCCATTAACCATTAAGCTATTGCCTTCCTGTATTCTGTTCTAAACTGGTGTTTCTGTTGCTCTCTATATGTGCACACTCAGATCAAAATCCAGCAGATGGCGCTGGAGATGCAGTTGACTCCCTTCCTGGTGCTATTGCGAAGTACATTGGAGCAGTTACAGGAAAGAGACACCAGCAATTTTTTTACAGAGCCGGTACCTTTGGCAGAGGTAAACACACTCTACAGGGCCGGGGTATTCAACCTCACTCTGTCTGTTGTTTCAGTGTGACTGTGAGACCTGCTTCCATCATTTAAGTACCGTTGTTTTTGTTGTTATGTATTGTTGCTATGATGGCACACAAACACTCTGTTGGACGTAATCACTCAAGTAAAATAAGCGAGACCGTACAATTTAAATGGTGGTGCGTGCAATCAGCACAATAAGCTCAACACTGCCCCTAATGGACAGCGGTACACAAACTGATCCAGTGCCACATCCACTTGTCACCAGGTGCCAGACTACCTGGACCACATCGACACTCCTATGGACTTCCAGACCATGTGGAACCTTCTGGAGTCCCACCACTACCTCACCTTTGAGGCCTTCGAGTCGGACTTCGGCCTCATCGTCAACAACTGCCTCAAGTACAATGCCAAGGACACGGTGTTCTACCGCGCCGCCCTGCGGCTCAGAGAGCTGGGGAGCGCAGTCATCAGGACGGCCCGGCGCCAAGCCGAGAGGATAGGCTTTGACTACGAAGTGGGCCTGCACCTACCTCGTGAGCCCAGCCCGGACAGCCAGTACGACCGAGAGAGGGACCGAGAGAGGGACCGAGAGAGGGACCGAGAGAGGGAGCGAGAGAGAGAGCGTGACCGGGAGAGAGAGCGTGACCGGGAGAGGGAGAGGGAACGCGAGCGAGACAGGGACAGGGAGAGAGACCGGGAGAGAGACCGGGAGAGAGACAGGGATAGGGACAGAGACAGGCCGCTGTCTTCCAATGAGGACGGTAAGAGACGTGGCTGACTTCCTGTTGCTTGTCACGCACACTGACAATGTTTATATCATAATAAATATTATTACAAATCTTTATTATAGTGTGTATTATTGGCTGCACACTCATATTGTATTTTTGGTTCCTTATGTCTATGTATATTACTCTATAATATGCCCAAGCCTTCCTTATTGTGGCTGATGTGGTTGATAAAGCGTCTGCTTCCACCTGCCACTCACAGAGCTGCTGTTGCCAGACAACAGGCACCGGATGCCCCTGGAGGAGCAGCTGCAGTTCCTGCAGGCGCGCCTGGACGAGGTGAGCTCGGGGAAGCACAGCATCGGCCAGTCTCGCCGGGCCAAGGCCCTCAGGAAGGAGATAACGGTCATAAAGAGGAAGCTGGCCCACCAGCGGGAGGGGAGCTCCGCCATGGGGTCCAGGGACTCCGTGGGAGGGGGAGACCGCGGCTCCGGACTCCCCCACCACTCCTCCTCCGCGGGACGCCACGACGAGGGCGGGGAGAGCAGCAGTCAGGAGATCAGTGGCAAGGGTCGGTCTATCATTCATCTATACACAGTGTTTCCGCTATGTACATTAAAATGTGGCGGCCTAGAGCAGATGATGGCAACATTACCGGAGAACTAGGAAAATAGGTAGATTTAATTTAGTAGTCAGTTTTCCACTCAGTTATATTTTGTTTTCCTTTAGCCTATATAAAGATACCTTTACCATAAATTGATGTAGAAAAGGCACAAACTGGTTCCTTGAAATGCACCAGAATTACTTGTTGGAGACAAATATTTCTGGGGGAGTACCCCTTAACCCCGCGGCCCCCCAAGCATAAATGCCCCTCCAATATAGACATCCATGAGGTTTAAATACATTTTATTTTAGATTTTGAAAATGACTAATTGAAACTATTGATTTCTACTCAGACCACCAGTGTAGGCATGTGCACACCACCCTAAACGTTCTCTCATTCTCTCCCACTGCTTTAAAAAAATACGCTAGAGGAAACACTGACGCAGGCTTCATGGAATATCTGTATCTTTTTGTTGTTGTTAAAAGTCTGTTCCACACATGGAAAGACATGGATTTGAAAAATGTTTAGGTTGAATCATGGAATATTAGGGACTTTTTTGCGGCATATTTACATTTTTTTTGCCATTTATTAACATTTTTCTGGATGTGATATTACATTTTGAGATGTCTCAACACATGTTGAAACTATTGGTATGAATGTTTACATGCGCCTACTCGTTGCGATGCTGGCTGTCTCTTACAGACATTGTTCTGGCGGCCAGCTGTTACATTCATTATAGGTAATGGAAACTCACATTTTTAGTCAGTCAAAGTCAGGGAAAGGTCAGTGGATTTGACATTTGATTTAGAGTGGGAACCCTGTCATGACAGTAGTAGTTGTAATGCATGTGTGCACCTACTGTTTAGACTCTTTGAAATAGGGTGGCTGTAAGAGGAGGGGTAGAGAAAGGTGTGAGTCTTGGGATGCTGTAGGGGGAGGAGTAGAGAAATGTGTGAGTCTTGGAAGGCTGTAAGAGGAGGGGTAGAGAAAGGTGTGAGTCTTAGGAGGCTGTAGGGGGAGGGGTAGAGAAATGTGTGAGTCTTGGAAGGCTGTAGGGGGAGGAGTAGAGAAATGTGTGAGTCTTGGAAGGCTGTAGGGGGAGGGGTAGAGAAATGTGTGAGTCTTGGAAGGCTGTAGGGGGA
>JAODUH010000022.1:2924804-2974767 GCA_027564835.1 Typhlichthys subterraneus | reverse complement strand
TTATTGTATCCGTTGGTTTTTATATATATATATATATATATATATATATATATAATTTTTTTTTGCATATCATCTTCATTGTGCAGCCTCAGAAGGCCAAAGCCCCTGATAATGACGTGAAGAAAGAGGTGTCTATAAATGGTATGGCACAGCTAACTAAATATCACTATGGACAAAAGGCTTATGTGAGATGCAGTATGTTTTATATGGTGTGTGTGGTTTTGTTAGTAGAAATAAAGTCTGAGGGGAAGTCTCTAATGGAACAGCTAAGAGGAGAGGCATTGAAGTTCCATAAACCAGGTGAGAGTAGAAGTCTCTATTATTAATAAAGTAGTATTATCATTACGTTATATTATTAAATATTTTCATATTTACCTTTTTAAAGCTATGTTATTTCTTGGTTTTGAGCTTTCCACACTCTTCATTATAGGAGAGAACTATAAGACTGAGGGATATGTAGTTACACCAAACACAATGAACTTGCTTAAAAAGCATGTGGAGATCACCAGCGGACAGGTACAAAAATACCTGACACTTTATCATTAAGTTAATCTTGTGAAAGGCATAATGATGACTTATGCTATGTCTCTTTCATTGCTTTAAGATACGTACTCGCTTTCCCCCTGAGCCTAACGGTATCCTTCACATTGGACATGCCAAAGCCATCAACTTCAACTTTGGTTATGCAAAGGTATGGTACCTATAGTAGCCATCTGTTACTGCCAGACATACAGTAGGTTGTTCACAACTAATACTGCATTCCTCTCTTTGCGACTCGTTCGACTCCACCCGCAGGCCAACAATGGTATTTGTTTCCTGAGATATGATGACACAAACCCAGAGAAGGAAGAGGAGAAGTACTTCACAGCCATCAAGGAAATGGTGGAGTGGCTCGGTGGGTCTGGGCCACATGTTTGTGATCTGAACTGTTAGAAATATTGCTCTAAGACTTGTTTACTGTGACTGTCACACAGGCTACAGACCGTATGCTGTCACCCACGCATCGGACAACTTCCAACAGCTGTATAATCTCGCTTTGGACCTTATTCGCAGGTGAGTAGTGGTAAATGGGTCATGGGGGCACATTACGTTTTAAGCAAATATGACTGCAGCATCCACTGGCTATATGCATGGGAGTATTCCAAATATTTCAACAGAACATAGCGTTTACAACTATTAGACAGTACATTGGTACTATTCTGATGTAGGGCTGTGCAATTAATCGTTATTTCAAGTTTGTCTCCTAATTACAAAAACAATAAAAATATTTTACACATTCCGTTTTGCAAGTAAACTCTTATTTTGTCGTGTTCTGAATGACAGGCGCATGCTCACTTTTGCGTTTCGGCCCTTGCTGGTGAAAGTGAAAGATCACCGTGAAAAGACATTTCACAGTTGAAGGTGTTTTGACTGTTCATTTGTTTCACTGTTATTTAGGTGCATTAAATGCAATATCTTAAAGTCAATGACAAATTGTTTAAATAATGGTGATTTATATGTTGACCAAAATAATCCTGATTTATAATTTGTTCCATAATCGAGCAGACCTATTCTGGCGTATGCTCTGAATCCATCTGACAAATGTTTTGAATCCATCAGACAAATGTTTTTAATCCCATCTTTTCGATGAGGCAGAAAGCACAACGTTTTCACCTACTGTAGGCTAGGCTGTAATCTTCGACATCAAAGTTAAAGGTATGCTCACTCATTCTTGCTGACTGCGAGCTCAATTCAAAACCGCATCGTTCCGCGGCCCCGTCTCACACGTCTAAATGCATTGTGAAGCAAAGCGTAGTGCTATGGTTTTGTTGACATGAGCGGTGTTTGCCACTTTGTTTATGTTACTATTTACTGAACCAGGGCTGTGTAGACGTATCTGATCATATTTTCAACACGCACAGAGAACGGTAAGATGGCAAAATTCGAGGAGATATTAGTTGAATTTGACAAAAGTATATTATCTTACAATTGGCTTGCGATAGCTGACAATACCTTTAATTCCAAATCTTCCTTTAGAGGCCATGCTTATGTGTGCCACCAGAAGACAGAGGAACTGAAGGGCCATAACCCACCACCATCACCATGGAGAGAACGCCCCATAGAGGAGTCACTGGTGCTGTTTGAGAGAATGAAGAAGGGCTTGTTTGCTGAGGGGGAGGCCACACTCAGGATGAAGATGGTCATGGAAGATGGAAAGATGGATCCGGTGGCTTACAGAATTAAATACACACCGCATCATCGGACAGGAGATGAATGGTGTGAAGACCAGTTTTTACATTTTAAACCAAGTAGTGTTTTCAAGATAACATGTCTTGACCTGTGTTTTCTTTTGTGCTCCCAGGTGTATCTACCCAACGTACGACTACACCCACTGCCTGTGTGACTCTATTGAGAATATCACACACTCTCTGTGTACCAAAGAGTTCCAGGCAAGGTATACTATGTGACCTGAGTTGCGTTGGGCTTTCAATTCTGTACTAGCAGTTGAAGGTGCGGTTTCTGCTTTTTCATTTCACTATCAATTTGTCTCGGTCTTATAGGCGGTCATCATATTTCTGGCTATGCAATGCTCTGGATGTGTACTGCCCTGTGCAGTGGGAATATGGACGTTTGAACCTCACCTACACCGTTGTGTCCAAGAGGAAAATCATCAAATTGGTAGAGACTGGAGTTGTCAGGTAAGATTGTTTTTATTGTTCTTTTAGATCACCTGTTAACTCATAGACCCAGAGTGCAGGGTAGTCAGTGAGGCACACATAACATTCTATTGGTGTACTTTGTACATTGGTGTTATTTGTACCTGTTGTCTACAAAATATATCATTTAGATTTTTCAGAAGTATATTCAATTATTCATATGTTAACAAAAATGAAAAACAAATATGTAACTCAACAATTTGTACACTGAAAAGAAGTAACAGAAAAATGTGTTCCACTTAGCACTGCCATAATACAGCATAACTATTAAAAGGGATATTAATAGAAACAATGTGTTTACCCTGTTTGAACATGTTGCAGATAACAAACACATTTACAACCACAGCAATGCACTAGAATCAGTGTGGTTCAATGATTCTGCTTCTCTTTGCTTGTAATTTAGGCAGTGTTTTCATATTCACTGCATAGAAGTCACAGTGACATCTAATGTGTTAAAATGGTTCTTTTGCAGAGACTGGGATGATCCCCGCCTTTTCACATTGACTGCACTGAGGAGAAGAGGTTTTCCATCACAGGCAATCAACAACTTCTGTGCAAGGGTTTGTAGCATTGATAGATAAACCATATGCGAGCGTTGGGAAATTAAATTGTGCTCCTCCAGTCATATCTGACTCTGACAGGTGGGAGTAACGGTTGCCCAGGCGACAGTGGAGCCACACCTTCTGGAGGCATGTGTGAGAGATGTGCTAAACGAGACAGCCCCACGAGCCATGGCTGTCCTCGAGCCACTCAAAGTTACCATCACCAACCTTCCTGACAAGTCCAAGGTGGGTATGTTGTGAGCACTGGTGGAGAGGAAGAATGCTAGAAAGAGATCATCCTTACACAGGACTCGTAATAATGACGGTATAAGTATCAGTGGTTGCTGCCATGCAAATTTGAGGAAAATGTAGAATTGATGTAATACTACTACATTGATTTCTCCTAATTAATCAGGAAATCGTGTACACCTAAAGTTTCTTTATTTTGTCTTGGGTTCTGGCTGATTTTATATATTGCCATTATTAAATCAGGTTGGTTTACAAAGAATGACCTAAACATTTAGCCTACGTGTAGCTTTCTGAATGTACTGCCAATAGCCTATCAGATTTGATTTTTGATGAGAGCCTTGAGAGGATGTGAGTAAGCATATTGGATATCACAACATTTTAATTTGAAGGTAAACCAGAACGATTCATTTATTGGTTAAAATGGTCAATTCTCTCTAGTAGCATACCTTGGATAACGGCAATAAAGTTTCAGTAGAGGGGTATAATTATATTTTTTTCCTAAAGTTCCCTCACTCAGGCTACATATGTTTTTGTGTTTATCTTGTGATGGAGGCCCTGGTTGTATTTTGGCGTGTATGCATGCTCTGTACATTTTTTGATTCTTGGCAAATCACATGCCTGACAAAACCGTCTATTGGGCCTTGCAGCCAAGGTGGTGTTATTTATATTTCCATAATAATTAAAGTTATAGATGTACATTACCTCTTTGGTCTTAACACTGACAATTTCCTACTGGGAACAAGGAAGTATTGTAGTGTTATACAACACGTTCTAGAGGACAGGTTATAGGCGGATTTTGCACACTACGTTGATACACTACGGTATCAACTTAGGCACTGAATCTCCCTTCTTCTGTTCTTTCAGCCTGAGGTCCGAGTACCAGACTTTCCTGCAAATGAGGCTAAAGGGAGCCACGTGGTTCCGTTAACATCCACTATATTCATTGAACAGAGTGACTTCAGAGAGGTGAGGGTTATTTAGCATAAGTTATAAAACATCCATTACATTCCAATAAAATAAAATGATTAAAAATGTTTGAGGGTTTTGATGAATTTCACCTGTTGCTATGCAGGTCATGGAGAAGGGCTACAAGCGCTTGACCCCAGAGCAGCCAGTAGGGCTAAGGCATGCTGGATATGTCATCACTGTGCAGAATGTCATCAAGGTAAGACTTGCATTTTCTGACGCAATGGTTTCTAAGCTTATAAATTATTTATTTATTCTGATATTTCCATCTTCACTAACTTGGTATTGATTCATTTCCTCAATGGGTGCTTTTAGTCATATGAATAATCTTATCCATACAACATTCCTAGGACTCTCAGGGTAGCGTGGTAGAGCTGGAAGTACGTTGCTCCAGTTCCACTGAGACTACGGAGAAGCCCAAGGCCTTCATCCACTGGGTCAGCCAGCCACTAATGTGTGAAGTGCGCCTGTACGAACGACTGTAAGTTAAAGGATGTGCCCCCAGTCAGCGAAATAATGCTAATGTGTCTGCGTCAACCAACACGTCTTATTCTCTACTATTATTTTTGTAGGTTCCTTCACAAATTTCCAGAGGACACGAATGAGGTACCCGGGGGTTTTCTGACCGACGTCAACCCTGTAAGTAGCTCTGCCGTACTATTGTGGGAATGGAAACATTTATATTATAGCTGAAGTACCTACTGTATGTTTGAATGATGTAATAAAACATTTATTAAAATATTAATTGTTAATGTCTGAAGTGGCATGACAGGCTCCAAATCCTTAAACGTCTTGTGTGTAGAATTCTATGCAGATAATCAACGGTGCCTTCGTGGACATCTCGGTTAAGGGGGCAAATGTGTTCGACAAATTCCAGTTTGAAAGGGTGGGTTACTTTTCCCTGGATCCGGACAGCTCAGCAAACAAGGTACATCACAGCAACACATCACATTACATCACATTAGAGTATTTAGATACTGTATGAAAGGTTCTCTCTATTTGAAATATTGACAATTAAAGGTTTATCGGATTAGAATAGCTTACATTACCTTTTCAAGATATTTTTCTTTAAAGAAAATTAAACTCTTGAGATAAGCATATTGGAGGAGCATTATCTTTGATTAACTGGACCTTTTCTCTTGCAGCTTGTCTTCAACAGAACAGTTACTCTTAAAGAGGACCCAGGAAAGATCTGATTGAACTCTGTGAAACATCAGCACAGGCTCAGAAGATAGGATTGATTGGGTTGCTGGGATTTTTATTTTTATTTTTATTTATATATATATTTTATATATATATACATTAAATAATGCATGCAAATGCAATACTTAGAGAAATGATTGTGGGGAGGTGCAGCAAGTACTGAAATATTGGTATGATTATTCCCAAGATAATAAATAGGTAGTCTGTGTCACAAGTGACCTCCTACAACATTTTCTAAATCAGATGCAATTGTATGTTTTTACATTTTTACATTTCTTTCTCATCTTTGTTAAATTTATACACTTTTATCATAGCTCAACAAGGGCCTTGCATCTCTTTATGTTATACAGGCCCATTTTTAACTGTAAGCTGATGTCACACAGAGTAGATGACCTTAAATGTTAAATTGTATTCTCTTACTGAAGGCTGCATTGACTGCGTTATGTCATATATGCATCTATAGTCTCAGACTGACAGGAAACGAAGAATAAAATAAAATGTACATGCAATTGTGTATCTGTTTTTGATAGTAAAATGAGAGGTTCTAGCACACTATCAATTAAAATGTTAGTCAGACATACCATCCCATGTGACAAGTATTCCCGAGAATACATAGGATGTGCCTATTCTCAGCATAGAACTATTAACGGTTCTCATAGAATGGCGTTTTTTGTTCTGTGTTCATCAGATTTGACTGAATACTGAACAGTGAACAGAACAGATGATGCTCTGTCAAGTACATGGGAATTAACCCCACATTTCCTAGAGACCGCTGAGCACCATTCAAGTATTAGGGTAGATCAACTGTGGACTACCTTAAGAGATTTAGAGGTCAATATTAAGCCACTGAGAGCAGTTGTCTTGCACTTTCAGGTTTTAAGGTGGACTGAAATAATTGGCCACATAATTGATATGTATTGGTGTAAAATCTCTTTAAATTACTCGTCTATAATGTACTAATTATCGCGATATTAAGATGTCGTAATATCGCGTTAACCGTACGGAGCACGGACTCGTCTGATCATTGGTCTAAATGCTACTATTGTAAGATGGCGCCGAGCGAAATATGAGTGGTCAAGAAAAGAGAAAAAACATTACCATCTAAAGAAAATAAGGACAAACAGAAAGCTGGGCACTAGGAGTCGCAGGTAACACTTTGCATCCCTGCTCGTTTCGAGAAGAGCGCATGTTCGAGATCAGAGTACGGTAGCGCTTCGGGACTGACCCAGCTTGGGCCCGGGTTATGGAAGAGGTACGGTAGCACAGGCTACTGTACCGTAGCATTAGTTCGCGAACAAGCTGAGTGGAGCTAACAGAAAAACGAAGCTTGTGCATTCTGCTAGTGACAACCAACTAACCTCCTTGTTCCTAACAATACTGTAACTATACCACGACATGATTGTATTCACATACTTTTGCACTAGAAGGGGGTTCTTTGTAAACAGCATGGGACTGCTTAGCTAGCCATGCACTAAACGTTAGCTTGTTGTGTAATCAGATGTCAAATTAGCGAACAGTCTGTCTTTACCATGGTCTTTACACTGTGCGTTGAACAGAGGCTTCCGTCTTGACATAGGATTATTACGTTGCATTGTCGAGCTAGCAGACAACAACACTGCGTCAATGCGTGTCTGCTTTGAAACCGCGCTTTTGCTTCAGCTGGTATACAGCGAAGTAAATTAACCCTTTCCTAATGCTGCCTGTCAGTGTTCAGAATGAAAATCGTGATAAACTTGGCTGACTCGAGTGTACACTGTTACATTCTTTCTATGCCTAGTTAGTACGGTAGCGCATATATAAGATGAGGTTGAGTTTGAATATATTTGCATTGTTGACATTTATATCCCCCATAATGTTTCTATAGATTCTCCTGAACTGAAGATTGTTCCCCAAAAGTTATGAATAACTCATTGGACGGAACAGGCTCATATGAGGAGCTGGTAAGACAGAAAGCTCGGAGTATCCCTCAGCATCGCATGAAGGAGTTGTTGGAGTCTTTGGCGAACAAGGGACCAGATGCCCTTCAGGAGTTCAGCCAGCAAGGTGGTGATATCACGACTACCACAGCCACCATGGTCTACCAGCAAGAGGGTAACTGCATTTACACAGACAGCACAGAGGTTGCAGGATCTTTGCTGGAACTAGCTTGCCCGGTAAAACATTATAACATCTATATAATATATATAATAAGGTGTTAAAACCTTTTCATTGAAATTAAATAATTTTAACCTTGCCTGTGCATGTGCTATAGGTGCAGGTACAAGTACAGCAACAACATATACAAGAGTCTTCTGCTCAACAGCACTCTGTACAACAAAATGAGCAACAAATAGTGCAGGTTGGTACCTTTCTCTGTTTAGCCTAGTGTCATTTACCGTTAGTTTTCTTCTTTGAGCCTCTATATAAACGTTACTGTACATGGTTACGTCCCTATTAGGTGCAGATTCAGGGGCAGCAGCATGGTCAGATGTTGGGTCAGGTTCTCCAGGTGCCGTCTGGCACCCATCAACAGCTACAGGGTGTGACGACTGCACAGTTGATTCAGCCTGGGGATCTCACAGAGGAACAGCATCAACAGGTACCCACTCATAGGCTACTATGCACACAGGGTCGCACGAAGAACCTCAGGCAAAACGAAGTACTAGCCATTATTTCAGATTATTTTATGGTGTATATTAGATAATGTTGTAAATGTGTAACATTGTTAGCCCCTGTTGACATGCTGTCATCATACTAGTGCAGTGGTTCCCAACCTTTTTTATCTTATGTACCCCTTGAGCTGTTCTGCCAAGGCAATAGTACCCCCATATTTTGCGTGGATGATTCCCCTAAATGTTTTCTATTGAACGCGCATGTCCATTTGTTAGCTATCTGATTTAATTGTGTGCAATTTTGATGTGCACATGAACTTTAGTGTAGTTTTGACACCTACCCTGGAGAATTATACAGTAGTTGTGGCACTCTCATACCTAGCATATACATATATTTTACTGTAGCAATCAACATTTGTATGATTTTGAAAGTGATTTGTAACCCCCAATTTTTTAATGTACCCCATGCAAGCTTCTCCAGTACCCCTAGGGGTACGCGTACCCCTGGTTGGGAACCACTGTACTAGTGGAATGTTTGTTACGTACGACAACTTGTTTGTGAACTGACCAATGAGTAAATGTAAACGCACGTCACTTGTGCTAAATGATGTGAATGTTAAATGTAAATGTCACATTTGTTTCAGCTGCAAGCCCAGTTGGTAGCAGCCGTGGCAGCAGGACAGCAGATCCAAATCCAGACAGTAGAGACGCTTTCTCCTACCCATCAGCAGGACCCCACAGACAGGAGGGTGCTGGGAACGCAGGGAGTGGGCGTCCTCCAGCCAGCCAAGAAGCGCAAGATGGACATGCCCATCACCGTGTCTTACGCGCTGCCCGGCCAGCAGGTGGCGACGGTCTTAGCCATCCCTCAGGGCCAGGGCCAGCAGCAGAGCTACGTTTCCCTGCGGCCGGACCTCCTAACCGTGGACAGCTCCCACCTGTACAGTGCAACGGGCACCATTACCAGTCCCACCGGGGAGACGTGGACCATCCCTGTCTATTCTGCTCCCGCTGGACCCGGGGGTCGGGAGCAGGTCACACACATCGCCATCCCCCAGGAGGCCTATGGAACCGTGCAAGTTGCTGGCACAAACACTACCACGATGCCAACACAAGTTACTGTTGAAAACGATAAGCTGAAAATGTCTGTCAGCCAAAGTCAGACAGCGCAAGCCGTCTCTAGTATAACCAGCTCTGGAGGGATATGTGGCCAGGAGGAGGTTGTGCATACGCTGTCTGCGAATGCTCTGTTCCCTGCCCAGCTTATGAACGGAAACATCCACATTCCAGTGGCATTGCAGGGGTACTCGAATGCAACGCAGTCTCTTATCTGGGACCCCCAGCAGCAGGTGCTGCACGCACAGGGGCTGTCGGGGCAAGATGCACAGCAGCTTCAGGTAATTCAGACATCACATAACATGACCGTAATTGGTGTTAGGTGGTAAGTGGGTAGATATTATCATTGATATTGCATAATGTTACATTAAACGGCATTGAAGAATTTTAGCGGAAAATATATGGAATATAGAAGTGTGTGTGTATAAGAGTTCAAATGCAAAAACCTCTATGTCCATCTGAAGCAAAGTAGCAATTAGCCGCTTAAAACACCCATTTTTATTAGGTTTCCATATTTGGGTTCACTCTTTTCACCGTTATTACAATGAAAATGCTTTGTGTCACTGAATAAAAATGTATATTTTCTGAAAATTTTACAAATAATATAAATATTGACAATAATAAAAAATAAAAGATGTCAGATTGACATTTTTCCCATCTAGTAGGGTTGTAACGGTTCTGAAACCGAAATCACGATACAAACGTCCACGGTTTTGTGTGGCGGTTCCAGAATACAGAACTGCACTCTGCATGCAGACACACACCCAACCTGCTACATATGCTTGTTGAGCTCTCATATATGTTATTACCATAATTAAACTTCAATTTTCATTTCACATTTAGCTCAACACTAGATTGAGCCTTTTTATACACAATACAAATCGATTTATAGAATGCATGTGTTCTCATTCATGGAATTAACCCAAGTCACTATGTCGGATTATGGCAACGAGTCTGTTGCCGTCGCTTCTTTACTCAAACGAAACAATGTGGAATAATGATACAATTTATTTAGAAACGTGTGTGTGTGTGTGTCTCATTTTGCTGAGAAATTGCACAGCGCGCACACACTCAGATACTGTCGTCTTCGTGGGTGGGTTAGTTAGGCATGACGCAGCAGTTACCGTTCTTGTGGGTGTCTCTTTCATGAAACCAATCTGACGTGTGTCAATAAAATATCCATGATGTCTGCCAAGGTATGAAAACTGTCCAAAACCTAGGTTATTTTGAATTCAGTCTCTGGCCGCTGTCTGTTTTGCCATCATGTCGTTCCAAAGTGTTCGATCGTCTGCTTGCATTTTGTAACTTGCAATGAAGCTACAGTGTTCTTCCAAATTGTAGATTAAAAAAAGGTGTCTATTTTAAACATGTAAATATCAGCAAACAATTACTATTTTCTATGTAAAAAATATAGTGGAATATTGTCTTTAGCAGGGTGTTGTAACTAATGTAATCCGATCTCATAATTTTTTTTTTGTTTACCTAGTACTGGCCCGCAGCATAGTGAGCATGTGTGGGCGGCAACAAGAAGAGTGTCCTTGTTTGGCTGAGAAGCTGGTACTAGTGTGCCATCTAGTGGCAGAAAGTATATAAATAAGAAGACTACAGAATGTAATCAATTAACCATTGTTTATTATGCATTGAGGTTAACGTCTGGCAGGAGTTGGCATACCAGCAGCACAGAGGATTTATGCTACTGCGTTGAGCCTATGGCGTCGTTTATTGTTGTCCTATACTTCTGCGCAGGTCTGTTGGTCCCGCAAACCTGCACGTATTGACGGCACATGCGGCGACTCAATATACGGAGATGCCATGTCTCGTTTAGGCTGCCGAAGTAGAGCACATAATGGCAGCTTTGACGCAGAAGCATAAATTTGCTTTGCCAAAGACTCACCAGTAAGAATGTGTTGCCGTATGTGTTTCTAGGGCCAGGCGGTTGCAGTAGCAGAGGTGGATGGCCAAGGCCATCATCAGCTTCAAGTACAGGAGCTGCTGTTGCCTGCCTCTCTCAAGCCAGAAGAGGGTCTCGAGGTGTGGCGGCTTTGGGCTCAAAGAAAAAATTCAGAGCTAGACAAAGAAGAAAAAAATAAACTTGCCCCAATTGGACGTGAGTGCACCAGCCAACATATAATTGTTATGTTCTATTTTTCCTTACTTTAATGCCATTTCTAGCTATTTGTGCCTGACCTTAAACCGGTGTGTGTTCAGGTCGGCAGGCGCTGCGTTTCCAGGAGGACCTGGTGTCGTGTGCCGTGGCTGAGCTCAGCATGGCTCTGTCTCTAATGACACAAGAGGCCCGGGGGCTGGAAGGAGACTCGTACGAAGCTGACGTTCTCTACTATGTCTTTCTCAGCATACAGAAGGTGCGTTCACTATCACACTTGTATCCTTGTGTTGCATTTCTGCAACACGTATTGTGTTTGTATGGAAAGACTGACGTTGTCTTGTTCCTATTCCCTGTCCTGTTTTCTTACCCAGTACCTGTTTGATAATAGTCGTGTAGATGACATCTTCTCAGATCCATACTACACCCGCTTCTCTCAGAGTCTGCACCAGATTCTGGAGCCATGGAGGCCAACAGTCCACCCACTCGGTAACCATGCAAATATGTGTATCACGTTTAGCTTGCTTGTCAAATGTACTGCCATACTTGACAAACATGGCAACGTTTTCCAAATGACTTCTTTGTGCATAGTGGTCCATATTTTTCATAAATGCTGCGTAAGTCTGCAGCGATACAGCATTCTACAGTGTTAAAAGTAATGGTGCTTTTTTCGAGGAAACATTGATGCTTTCACATTAGCTATATTCAAAGGAGCTGAATACACCCCATTATAATCCTGTTATGGCCTTCCTCCATCAGGGTATATCATCCCCAGTCATGTGACAGAAGAAATGCTTTGGGAATGTAAACAGCTTGGAGCCCATTCGCCATCAACACTACTCACAACTTTAATGTTTTTCAATACAAAGTAAGTCACATATGCTGCATCCTGCTTCTGTATGTTAATTTACAGTTTGTGGCATCCTATATGGCATTCACCAGTGAAATAGGCACACTAGCAAAACACGTTTCAACTTCCTACTTTCTCCAGGTATTTCCAATTAAGGACAGTGGAGCAGCATCTAAAAGTAGCCTTCTCCAAGGTGTTGAGACATGCCAGAAAGAGCCCCAACAACCCTAAAGACAAGAGCACCAGCATTCGATACTTAAAGTCTGCAGATCGTTTTATAGGACAGAAGGGTGAGAAGCCAAATGTTTTAAGGTTGCTATTGTTAAGGAATTCACCTTTTTAAATAATGTTGATCTTGACAATGACTTGCTCTCTGTTTCAGTGACGGACGACATGTATTCAGAACAGCTTGAAGACCCAGAAAACCCTCTACGTTGTCCAATCAAGCTATACGACTTCTACCTCTTCAAATGGTAAAGAGGAAAAACGACAGTACACACTGAATATGATTTGTTGTGGAGCAGCACACTTGGTAACCAACTAGTAACAATGCCTCTTGCATTTTTGCTCATTGTTCGTATTTTTAAGGGATATTACAATCCCTGTTTAAATCATTGTAAAATAATGTGGCTACATTCATGAAAGAAACATTTGTTCAGTCAGATTGGTTTATATAGCCCTTAATCACATTACAGTCCCATTAAAATAAAAACCATGAGTATTTTAAACATGAACAAAAATTGTGATGAATGAAGGTACTCCCATTTGAAACGTGTTTTAAAAAAATAAATAAAAGTTACTGTATGCTTAGTCCATTTGCCAGTAGTAGTTACGCAATATCTTTTTATAATTGTAATAATAAATTGAAGTTCTAAATGGTATGTTATTTTTGCATCAACACACCTTTTTTATATTATTATTATTATTATTATTATTATTATACTAAACAATTGTCTTACCTTGTTTACTTTTTGCCTTGTCAGTCCACAGAGTGCTAAAGGTCGTAACGACACCTTCTACCTGACCCCCGAGCCAGTGGTGGCTCCAAACAGCCCCATATGGTACTCTACTCAGCCAATCCCACGAGAAACACTTGAGCACATGCTCGCCCGCATCCTTGTTGTGCGAGAGATCCAGGAAGGCATCACCATGTCAGGGAACTTGCACTAGCTGGACTGGAGGAGAACTGGGTGGGAAGGGGAAGGGGGAGGGGTGTGAGGGAGGACCGGATCATCTTTGTTCCTTCTGTTGCCACACCCACCCACTTAATTTGTGACTATCAGTGGTTTTCTATACTCTCATGTCCCCTTGAAACACTGTAAGCGTGGCATGTTTAAAATCACCATGATTCTACGTATCTGGACACTGACTGTACATAAGAAAATACAGTTCACAGATTGTGCCTTACATGGGCATAATTTCTCCACAACTTTTTTGCCAAAGGATGTAGTGTCTAATCTTTTTATTGGACCTGAATTATAATTTAAATGTTATTTTAAGATGTTGGTTTCACTACCAACAGTTAGTTGAATAATTGTACATTTTCATTTGCTGTTTCTGTTTTAATCTGTAATATATGTCCTATAATATTGCTCGGATTGTCCTTCTCCATGTTGCTTTTCATGTTTTCATTTGTCCCTTAGTGTACATTTGTTTGTGCTAGACCTTCCCACGTTGCCATTGTCGTCATGGTCATGTCGCACAGCAAGCACCTTATTGGTGTTTGACTCCCAAGTTAGAAAGCTTGACATTTTCTCCTGCAGTCCTTTTGTTCAGGATTGATGGTGTCTCCCTCTTTAAAAAGTTTCTTGCCCAGTCATCCATGTGCTGCGCTGGCATTCATATAGGAATTCTGCAGTGAAAGATGCTTGGGCTGTAGCGCCTACTGCTGGATCAACCGAGACCTGCAGCATAAGTGGCTCAGGCATAACGTGTCTCATAGCTATCGTTGCCATCCCTGATCTCCATTCAACCTATAAGAACTTGCAGCTTCATAAAAGACATGGGGTGTGGTGAAGAAATCTCTCCATATACGCATTACTAGAGGGATCTTACTGTATCATACTTGTTTATTGCAATGCACTTAAAAGACTTTACAAAAGTGGGGTGTCCCATGTTGGTCTATGATGTGTAATACTCATAGCTCCTTTGTGTACTGTAATATGTTTCAGTCATCTAAGGAGAATGGCAGTGCCTGTGTTTCTGAAACATGACCTTTTTGTACAGCCGCTATGCGTTTCCCTCCCTAAACACACCACACCAGAGTTTTCATCGTTGATTTGGTGATTTATAAAGAGTTTATAAAAAACAAAACCATTAACAACAAATGCCACCATTAAATGTACATTACACCTTGTCCTTGACATGTAATACTGTTAATCCCGTGGCCAGAGCTTTCTTAATTCACAGACCAGCTTGATTGACTCGTTCAGTTTGTGTGGTTTAGTAATCCAGTCTGGAGAAACTGGCTCGACAGGATCGGCAGGTTGTCTCCTGACAAAAACATTATGGGCTCGTCTTTCACAGTTTATCTGCTGCCCTCGGGCCTTGCTGTCACTTGGCAACATACACTATCCTGAAACACGTCGTCCTTGGTACGCTGCACAGTGTTGGTGTGCCTGTGTGTGTTTGAGTTCGTTTTAGTGTGAATTGAACCACATTGAAGAGGGGATTATCCTCCGTAGTAGGTTCCCAGGATGGAGCAGCTGTTGCATTGTGCTCTGTGGCGGGTTCAAGGGAGGAGGGCCTTGTCGTGAATGTCTCCTGCTCTCTCGTCTGTGCCTAGAGGAGCTACGATGCCGCTCATTATTTCGGCCGGCATTAGAAATGGACACGTCACTTTGTGGTCTGTTGAAAGGCGACACTTAATGTAAATGACAATTGTGTGTTGTTGGAATGGGATAATCTTTATTTTGATGTCAGTAAGTGAATTCTAAGCAGCATTCTCACCCAGTTCCTCCACTGAGCCAGTAGAGCAGACAGCGGTGAACAAATATATACTGCTCCTGAGGGGAGAAACATGTTTGTATAACTTAAAGTACAACCATTCTTCCAAGTGAGAATTCCACCTTATTGGCAAATCTTAAATAGGGCGCTCCATATTTCACTGCTTGAAGATCTTGTTCGAAGAAGTACTGACCAGATTCTGGACCATCCACATTCGGTGCTGACGTAGATCCTCCACAGCAGCCCGTATCTTTGGATGGATGCCCCTGATGCATAGCTGCATCATCCACAGCAGTGTAACAAATGCTCCTGAACGACCAACACCGGCACTGAAACGAGAGATGAAAGAAACCCATTATGCATACAGTACTTACAGTGGGATTCCTTTACTATCCTATTTTTATTGATTATGCATACAGTACATTCAGTGGTGTTCCTTTACCAATACCTATTTTTATTGATTATGCCTACAGTACAGTGGGGTTCCTTTACAAAGACCAATCTTCAAACTAAAGGAATCACAATTTTGTTGCCACATTCATAACTTATAAATTCATGTATTTGTATATACACACTATTTGATTAATCTATTAAGCGAGTAAAGGCAACAGCGATAAAGGGGCGCGTGAGAATGTAGAGTCATATGGAGAGAGACTGGATAAAGCACGGAAAAACGGTTACATGGAAAGTGATGCTTGTTTATTACTGGCCATCTACACATTCTAAATAGGAGAGCTGTTTAGCAGTGGATTTACTTACTAGTTAACAATTGTAAGTACTCTAGCAGCTGTATGTACAGTAAAAGAAAAAACAAATCCACACAAAAAGGACGTGGACGCTCCAGGCTTATGGATATTCAAGTTAAAAGCCATTTGAATTGCAATAATAATTGTAAATACGGTATCAGTTTTAGGGCCGGTTTCACAGACATGGATTAAGTCTAGTCCTAGACTAAGAATGTTTATCAATGGAGATCTTTATTGCGTTTTTGTTTTTATCTTGGACTAGCCTTACTCCATGTGAAACCGGCCATTAGAGTTTTATTTAAAAAACCTTTGACTATAGCTTTCTTACCTCAATATTCTGTATGTTCTCATGCTGAGATTTAGCAGAACATATTTTGTGGTTTGCAGACCAGAACCAGACCGGCATTTAATAGGTTTTATGTTTATGATTTGTATCATATAATACATAGTTGAATATTGCTTTAAGGGATTAATGTCCAAATAGCCAAACATACTTGAACAATTATGAAACCGATAAACTCACAAAATAATTTTAAATTTAAAAATCCATTCCAAGGTATATTCCTTGGTTTGTGTCTGGATTGGCCCTTTTGCTTGAAACCAGCCTAACCCTGGTTTTAAACAGCAGTAGCTACTTTCCCCCAAATATATACTGATGGGCTCAAGGTTAAAGGTCAGACCTGCAATGCACCAGAGAAGGACCCAAGTGCGGGATGGATTCCAAATGCTGTCTCACATGCTCCGTGAAGGCACACAATGAGGACCGGTCCTTGGGGACGCCCTGGTCAGGCCAAACAGGATAGTAGTAGTGTGTGACTGTCCTTTCTGCTGGGCAACCCCTCTAAAACACAAGCATTCATTCAAAACAAACCAGACAGACCATGCCCCAGAATGAACTAAAGTGGATCATATGTGCCATACACATACCTGTCTCAGAGTTATGGTGGAAATAGAGTAATCTGGACCTTCTTTACGTGACACTGTGGTCACTTGGATCAATCCATGACAAAAAGTTCCCACTTCCAGAGGCCAATATTGATTACACAGCACCTGTAGGGCAGTACAAAAATAAGTTGTATTTGGAGCAGTTTTGTAGCACTCCTTTACTCTACAATTTGTAAGGCCATCCATCTATCTAGCTGTACATCCTCGGACTGTTAGATACATATACGTCTATAGCTGGCCTAAAGTAGCAGTCTATTTCCATGTGTGTAGAAGGAACAGTGCAAAATATAGATAAAGTATGAATGAATGTATCTCACAATGTCCTTTTCTCTCAGGGCTGTCACCATGACAATTATTTTGACATTCTGTTCCCAAACCATCCTCCAAAAGTCAGCCATAGTGCTGGGCAAAGGACCCTGGGTACAGATGAAGTCCCTCTCTGAGCTGCCACCCTAAATACAAGTCAACCGCTTAGAACATTTGCTTGAGAGATAATGGAGATGACAGATGAAGAGGTAAATGGACAATAAACAGAGGCATACTGACATGGCATGCAGACTGACAGATACGGCAACCGATACAATAAAAAAAATCAGTTTTTATTGAATGACTGAAGCATTATTTACAGGCACAAAGTTTGCGTTGATGTAGTCCGAATGTTGCTGGAATGCTTGAAGGGACAGCCTCACTCGACAGTGGTCATCTGTACTCCCCAGAAAAAAGAGATCACGACAAATAAGTATCCAAAAAGTTGTTTAGGATGCCAAAGAATGTATTAGCAAACTTAACTGACTTACATGGTAAAATGTAGGGGTACCTGTTCTTTTCCTGGTTGGCCTCTAATTCCCCTGCTTTACTGGATAGATCTTTGCCAACATAGTTCAGTTCCTTTTTCAGAGAAAACAAGACAATGTTATTGTGACCAACTGAATGATGTTGTCCACTGGCACATTATCATGCTCATTCCACTCAATCCACTTGCAATCCAAACCTCAAACTCTTGCTTGAAGCCTTTGTAGTCTTTGGCAGCAAGTGATTGACATTGTAGATGAAAATCTTGTAGGATCTGTGCTCGGGAGAAAGTCCGTACCCTGTCAAATGTAACTTCAATTACATTATATTATTTTACATCCACAATCATCTTCTTTTCATGCATTCTGGCCTGTAAGATATACTATAATACAGTATATATGCATAATTTGTTCCATTGGTTGACAATAATATTGACTGCTTCAGAGCAATGCAGGTGAACTATTGTATATTTTATTTTATTTTTCTTACCGCATGTTTAGGTTTTCAGATGACTTCTTACTTCAAATAGGCTTCCAGCTTGGCCAGAGGGAACACTGAATGGTGCTCTGATGATGCATACAGTTGCAAAGGTCTCATCTCCGTTTTAATGAATACACGTCTCGTAATAATTCCTAACTTTATTAAATAAATAATACATCTTTGTTTCTACAAATGCTTTATTCATTATTTTTTGAACTCTTATGTTTACAGATGTGTTTTTGTTTTTGGCCTGCAGAGTTTTCAAATATAATTTATATTAACACACAAATAAATAAAATCTTTAAAAATGTTACCAAGATAATATAATAAAGTTAGTGCTTTTACAAAATGCATTCACATTTAGATTATGTACACTTTGCCTGAAGCAAACTGGCTTGGCAGTAAATATAGTTAAAAATAAGACCTAAAGTTCAGGTTAGGATATATTACAACTATTGCCTACATGTATGCTTCCATTGTTCTGCTATAATAGCAAAACACGAAAACAATGTGTATATATTTCACCAGTAAGCATCGCATGAAGAAATGTGAAAAGTTCCCATGAATAAACACAGAAAGAAAAAAGTCACCAAACAACATCTGTGGTGTCTGTCTGTTTGTTTCAACATTACCTTTCAAAATGGCTCCTTGCCGAATTTAATTTTTTCAGCCTGTCATCATGACACCAGATGAAGCACATATAATGAAATATTTCTTCTTCCAATAATTATCTTATTATATAACCTCTCTCTCTCTCCCTCTCTCTCTCCTTCCTATATGTATCACGTTCTCACCCTCTCTCTTGGTGTGTAGTACATTTATGTGTGTGTGTGTGTATGTTTGGAAGGGTGGAGAAAGGGGAGGAGAAATACAAAAGTTTCAAGTATTTAATTATTCTTTCTGGTTATTGTTCTCTGTATGTGTGACAAACAGGGCTAACATCATTTTCAATACCTTTTTATTTTATAAAGTTGTTGTTGTTTTCTTAAACACTGGTTTCATCGGCCACAGAAAAGCACATAGCTAATAAATAAATCATAACCAATGAAGAAATATATGTAATTTAAAGAGAAAAGATGGAGTGGGCCAGTAGCCTTACATACATCCTAATCTCTCTGACCACATGATACAAATTTGAATTCCTTCAAAGTATTGGTTTAGGTCAGGCTCAATCTTTTGGGCTTTATTATTATTATATTTGTTTGTGGTTGATAATCCATTGTAGGCTAATGACATATTATAAAAAGCATATGTGAAAACATGCCATTCTGATATTTGTGAATACGGCAGTGTGGGCAGGTGAGTTGCATGTATTTGCAAGATGTCTTTAGTGTTTAGAAAGGTGTCCAAAATAAAATGTATTATTATTATTATTATTATTATTATTATTATTATTATTATATAAGTGGGGTAGGTGACCTACTGACAAAATTCAAACTGCAACATTTTGGTATTGGCAGATAGCCTATAAAAGTATGTCACCCACAGGTGAAATCAAACAGCCAACTCAACGAAAGTGGACAAGCCTCTCAATTAAATAAAACTTTTATTATTATTATTTTTGCCTCATGTATTGCCCAGCCTCGAGTAGCCAGATATGTGAATGCTGCACGCAACAGGAAGAGTGAAATCGAAAGAGCGACTTTGTCAGAGCGGTGAACACCAACACGATGATGGTGAACGCCAACACGAAGACAATGTTTCCGTACACTTCCTGATTGTCAGCCGCTCAATATACTTTGTTACAAAACGACAGACTTGTTGAAACTGTAAAAAATGGATTATGCACGACCACACGAGTCAGAGCAGAGAAAGGTACATTATAATTTGGAATAAATTGTCAATAGCGAAACTATAAGTCAATGTCATCTTGTAAATTAGATATAGATTAGAAATTATAATAATTTCAATCGCTTTATCTTTATGAGGCTACAATGACAACGCCTATATGGTTTCGCAGACATTACATGTTTGTTAGGCTACTTTCTGCGTGAGCTGTGCTCATACATAGGCTACGATGAAAAAACAAGCAGGCATAGGATATATTTTAACATGCAGTAGGCCTGTCATGTCTGACTGTAGGCTACTTAGGCATACTTTCTACGCCATGTCACATTTTCCCAAACAACTAGGTCTACTGTGTGTTTTAATTATTTTACCAGGGCCGTAAATTGTTAGGTAGCTGGCCTATTGCTGAGCTCTAATGGCATGAATTATTGGCCTGTCAAATGTAACTGAACAGGAGGCACCAATCAGAAGAGTGAGAAGCCCATCCATACCCCATGGAAGGTTTACTTCATTCAAACCAAGGTTTGGAGGACGGGTCTCACACTTTAGGTAAGAAAGACAACATCAAAATAAATAAAGGCTATTCATGGTGAAGATCACATCAGATCTAATGACAGCGGGATGTTAATCTGTTATTAAGGGATGAACATTCATTTAGAACATCTGACTCAGACTTCGGACAGCATGGCTATCACCACTTCAAATCCCGACCTCCAACTGACTGGAGGAATCACTCTGGGCCCAAATTCCAGCATGCCGGATCGAGAGGGAAGGAGAGTATGAGCAGGAGTGAGAAGGAGAAAGATGAGAGGGAGATGCGTAAAAAGAGAGATAACGGCACAGTGTCACCCCAAAAAGACGCTGGTAAGTTAACATGTATAAAAAGAACAACACACACAGAGGCATAAAGCACACACTGGCCTACATTTAGTAATGTAGTCACACTACACTACGCTACAGTTTAGCCACTGTATTAGGTAGTCAGATAATATAGCCAGGAATTAGGTGACCACAAGGTGGCAGCATTGTAAAGCATTGTCATTCAGTATTTGAATAACGATGACTTAACATGGCAAGTAGGAGCTTTATTTCCCCATGGTATTAAAGCAGCTACAGTGTCTTAATAGCATCATAACGTATATCATCTCATCATGTTTCCTCTGTTACGTAATAGCGTGCGTTCCTAAGACCTTTGGACAGTCTACGACATGTATATGACATGTTTGATCTGTTATGCTCTGTACATTATGTTGAAATATGCTGTCAGTTGACTGTTTCACTTGTCTATCTTTGCAGTTGGACAAGTCAGATGTAAAAATAATCTAATGACTATAGTTAAACATATACAAAAAATTTAAATACTATGTAATGACTATTGTAGTTTTTATTGCATAAAGAGATGCCATCTGATGCAGGCCGTGTTTAAAGTCCACCCCTCAGATTTATGTGGCATTTGGTATCTAATTTATATCTACTGTGGCACTGGCATGTTTTTCTCTCACACTCAGCCACTGTATCTGTGCGCAGACTGCAGCACTGTGGAGGTGTGTGTGTGCGTGCGTGCGTGTGCGTGTGTGTGTGTGAGAGGAACAGGTTTCTCTGTGTGCCTCAGAGATGGTGCAAAGATGGTGACTCATCGATGGTTTGTATGTGTGAGAGTAAGAGAGAGAGAGAGAGGGATAGAGCGAGATGGAGGGCGGGATGGAGAGGGCAGCCAGCCAGCAGTATATAATGAGCCGTAACAAAGCAATTGCCTCACATAGAACACTCAACTGCAGGCCAATGTTGCGAGGCAGAATTCTTAAACACACCCAATGGATTCTGCTTAAAGAAACATTCATTTTAGTGCCCCGCTGCGTGTAGTCTGCAGACAATCACTCCCCCTTTGACAAGAGATTGAAGAAGAGGAGCGAGAGATGAAAAGCCTTGGGACATTAATTGTGGCCTAAAGATGTCATGTCAGTTATAAAAAAAGAAAAACCACTTTCAAACATATCTTTCAATCTTATTTTAGCTAGCACGCAAAAATATTAATTTTGTGTTGTGGTCATATGAACAACATGGCAGACCTTTCACAATGAAAAATGCGACTTTTAAAATGTCAATTTACAGCCCTTGCAGAGATCTAGTGAAATTACCAATAACAATAATAAACTTCATTTATTTTAATTTATATGAAACCCTTATGAGACCCTTTGGGCATGCCGACACACAGTAAGTAGGCTGCTATATACCTAGGCTGCTTGTGTTGAGTGTACTGGAAGTAGGTCCATGAGACCACTATGCTCTTGTGAGTTCTACAATCAGTACCTTTGTAAATGGACTTATATAGGGCTTTTCTAACATTCCGGCCACTCAAAGCGCTGTACAGGATTGCCTCACATTCACACACACACACACACAGCGATAGTGGCGTCAGCCATGCATGGTGACACCTGACCGCCGGTAGCAGTTAGGTGTCTTGCTCAAGGACACCTCTATACTTTGTGAGGAGTTAGTGGGGTTCCAACCAGCAACTTATGGATCACCTGTGTGCCCTGCTCTACCCACTGCGCCACTGTCGCCCACAATCCTATCTGCACATCAGTCTAGCAACTCATTCAAAACCGATACAAGTCTGTACCCAGTAAGAGAACTGTCGTCAAATCAACACCAAGAATGATGTGCTTAGCAACACAAATCACAGCGTTCATGATGAAATCGTGATGGTTGTCAGCCAGCTATACTGATGGTACACTAGCTAACTAACTAATCTTCCACTCATGCAGACACTGAACTCTGTACACCAGGATTGACAAATACTGTATACATTGATATACCAAGTGATTTCTGCAGCGACAGTAGAAAGAACATGAAAAGGGGTGCAAAACGTCATAAGAATATGGCAGCTTTCAGTTGTATTTTGTGACCAGATGTGTGACCAATATGCCAAGTAATCTTAAGAAGGTTTAAATTGCTGTGTTGTGTTGTGTAAGTGCTGGAGCCGACCATGTAGTTTCTGTTTTGCAGCTACAGAAGCTATGTTCTACAGGTCTGTTTCCAGCAGAGAGAAAGATATACATCTCAATGTAAGTTCCATGACACAAGCTTACAGTGGTTAATCCTCTGCTTTTCCGTTTCTTTGTAGAGAATTAGATTTTCTGTTGTGCCTGAAAGTACCAAAATGGTCCACCCTGATGTGAAATAATGATGTTGTTTTAATTGTGACATTAAAGCTATTTTGACCTTTTGCAACATTATTTTGTAACTAAATGATTTGTACTTGTTTAAATTAAATGAAAATTTCACAGAGCCATAATCTCCATCTCAAAATTTGTGAGAATTTTCCTAATGTTTAACGTATTGCAGGTCCCTCTCCTTAATTTGAACTAGTGTTGCCATTTTAGTTGAGGGGGAAGATATGGTTCTCTTTTTAAACTGGAGCACAGGTGCAATGACGTTGAAATAAAGTGTACTTTTTTGGCCTGCTTAGACACATCACCACATGGTTTTCTCATGCAGCCCTATCAAAATAATGAATCAATCATACCCCCTGCTGCATTCTAACCTTCGGTTAAACAGTGAAGACATCAGAGAGAAGTCAAACACTGAATGGCTGTGGTCCATTTTGTCAAACTTTGTAGGTCAGTTCTTATAGTTTACTCTGTATGCTGGATTGTAATTGGATGTGTTGATAATGCTTAGCCTGGTGAGACCATCTTGAACTTGCAAGCTCTACAGTTTTTGCACTTTGTAAGCATCTTTGGATTTGGAAACACTTCCAAATGGCTCATTGTAGAAGTTATGCAACAGGGTTATTTTTAGCTGTCTATTGGACTACCTACAGTACATCATGCTGTCATGAGCAACACAAGTACTCAACATAAGAGTTATTTGAAAACTCACTAGAAAAAGTGATCTTGTGTCAAAGAACACTTGGCTTCAAAATTATGTCTTTTTACAATTGGCAGCACATGGATTCCTGCTTTACCTGACAAGATGTCTGCTGTCATGTTGAATAAATTAAGTCACTTTCTACTGATGTTAGCCTTAACAGTTAGAAGGTTCAGCTAACATGTTTTGTTTTATTCACAAAGTTAAGTTAATTGCTGGAATGTTTTGGGCCTGGAGTTTGGGCTTTGATGTTTTAAATCCTCCTTCTTTAACAGGTTTCTCATGAACAAATCAAAAGCCGAGAGACGGAGTGTGAGGGAGCTCCAATCAAGGAGTCAAAACCACGGGATGTCCCTTTAGACTTACGCCATGCTACAGCACGTCATGCCGCAATCCATAAGAAGAGGAAAGAAATAGAGAAGGTAGCGCACACACACACACACACACACACACACACACACACTTCTATAGGCTACTCCAGAGTCCATAAAGATCATGTAATATACAATTAAATGTAATAATGCATACCATATATGTGAGCATACTCCTATTAACGAATAGGCCTACATGGTAGTTTTTGTTTTGTACTATGACAAATCAATGAGCGATCATTTGATTTGAATACTTCTTTTCCTAAGGTTTAGCAACACTAGCTTGCATGTATTTTGATTTCAGTGATTGCGTGTGTGCTTGAAACTGAGTGAGTGTGTAAAGACATGGCCTCTTGCTTTTCATATCTCCATGGTTACAAGAGAAGGTAGGCTTTGTGCGAAAGCAGTCTGGCTCCAGGTAGATCAAGCAAATGTGCACACACAAATGGAAATTACAGTTGTACGAACAGCCATCTGTGTGTTGCTGTGGACCGTTAGTGGTATACAAACAATGAGACTATTCACAGAGGATTTTTGTTGTCGTGCATTATATTTCTGTCCTCAGATCCACCTGGCTTTTTAGTTAGTTTACTGCTGTTTACGCCATTCCTTCTTTTTGTATTCCTTTCACTCTTTTATCTCCATCCTTCTGTCACACACACACACATTACTGCTCCCCTGCTCTCCCAAACCCCTCCATTCAACCCAGAAAGAGAAATACACTCAAATTGAGCTGTACCAGCCACCTGTTGGACAGCGTATTCCCCTGCTGGCTTTGTATTGAATCGCTTCAGAGCTTTGCGTCATGTGTCTCATCTTCTGTACAAATATGAAACAACTAAACATAAATGTGCAAATAGCCCAAACTCACTTGGGGTGGCGGGGGTGGTGAAACTACATTAGATGTTGCCGTGAACGGTATGGTGTGTCTGTGTGTGTGTGCGTGTTGCAGGTGTATCGTCAGGACTGTGATACATTTGGCACGGTGGTGAAAATGCTGATCGCCAAGGACCGCTCACTGGAGCAGCTCATACAGACTTCCCTGCAGGACAACCTCAGGGAGATAGGCGTGCGTTGTGTCGAGGCTATGGAGCAATTTATAGAGGAGTACGACACCCGGTGCCTCTCTCACTAATCAAACAGCCCGTCACAAAGCCGCACACCTGCTACCATCACCTACGGTACCACATGCCTGCCTACAAGAGACATCTTTGAGGTGGTTAAATGCTGTTCATATGTGTGTGTGTGTGTGTTCTGTTATTAGCTTTTGTGTTTTTGTTTACTGCCTTGTCTTCTGAACGTCATTGCGGATTCCCATGCACTGGTAATTGTTTTATAATATAAATAACGTGATTATATAATACCAGCTATTCATCAAAATGATTATGCACCATACATAATTTTATGAGGCAAAGTATATGAATCTTTTTTTACTACTTTAGTATTTATAAATGCATTCATGACCCTTCAATTATCTGAAATCTCTCTGAAAATAATGCATTGAATCAAATGTATGGCTTAAATCTAACTACTGATAATCAAGTAGTAGTGGGGTCTGGGTCGATGACTAGGGGTGTTATTGTATTGTGCATGACTGGAGATACCTTCTGTGTAATAAACTCATGACCGGATCTGCATTAATATAACTGTCAGTCACATTTATATAGATGTCCCTTTAATAACTTAGTCTCGTGATACCATCCTGATCTCATGAGCTCCAGTTTGACTTCACTGTATCAGTCTGGACTCTGGACAGGCTTTAATTCCATGCAGTTTTATTCAAACCACTGTTGGTTTGGACCAATCGGCATTGTACTGGCAGCTATAACCATAACCATGCCTGCATGGTTATGGTGTGATGTTAGTCATGATAGACAGATGGTGTATCCAATCACCTGCCAAGTATTCTTTGAAAGTGTCTGCCCTTTACAGCGGACGGCCACATACGGGTCTTTGTAACAAACCATCTGGCACGTCAGGTTATTACCAGAAAGCTAGCAAGCTAAATTACCACTTCCTGGGTTTTCATCAAAGTACGCTTTATTTCTGTTATGAGATGACAACAATAAATGGACATGCAAACCTTTCTATCTCTACACTGTATTATACAAATAATGATTCTTAAGTTACAAAATATATTTATATATATATATAAATATTTAGGACCATATGTACATAACATTTACATTACTACATCCATCACTTTTATAACATTTGTATTACTTTATATTTAACAGGTATTTCATTATTACTATGAATTATTAATCATTAATAATTATTATTAAGTTACTCTCAAAAACCAAAGCATGTTGCAGAAGAGAAAACGGGACCATACGTTACTGTGCTTAAAGAGTAACCAAACACTAACATTTGAACCTATCCTATCAAACCACAGGAATAGCACCCTATACATTGAAAAAAGGCTATTGTGTGCAATGTATGAGGTGATTTCACATGCCATACCAAAAGAGCCAATCACATGGAGCAATTGCAATAACCTGTGTTCAACAGATTAAAATGACTGCTTTCTCTGTGGTGCAATATTAGTGCTAGGTTACTTCAAATGGTCAAGGAGAAGAGGCTGAACACCTGTCCTTGGTAAAGCATGGAAAGCAATGTATAGCACAAGGTTCAACATACATATTTGTACAAAGTGATAACTGGGGCTAGCTAGCCAATACTTTTTTCCAGACGTTTCTGGATTCCACTGAGGTAAACAACACAGCTCAGAATCTAGCACACAGCTTTTACTATTCCAACACGATTTCTGGTTTATCCACACAAAACAGTGTTACAGCTGAGAGTGTAGAGCCTGTGAGCTGGGGTTTGTGAAAACAGCCAGATAACTCCAGTTTTACCAATGATTCCCTATCTGTAATGGTGGTGTTTCTGTTATTCCTTCACAACTATAACACACACAATCACACATGGTTTGGGCATTGTTAGCATTGGCTGTGCTATAGCCTATTTAGCAGTCAAAATGATCAATGTCTACTTAGGCTATTCCATCACCTGGATAAATCATTGTAAACACTGTTCTTACGTAAGCTGCGCTTCCTCTCATGATTAGATCACACTGTGTGGGTGTACACAGACTCCATAAAACATCTAAAATATGCCTCTTCATAGTTACCTCTCTATACAGCCTACTATATATCTATGTTGCTTTAATAGTCCCCCGCCCTCCTCCCGCCCCAATCCCACCCCACCCATTCTGGACGATCCCATTGCGCCACCTCTAGGAGATCACACAGTTTTTGCTCTTCCTTCGGTGGCGAGCGTGCATCTGGCTGTGAACGGGTCCTTGCAGGGGTCCGTGATGGGCCGCCATCCCAGAGGGGCTGTAGCGGTGTCGCAGGTCATCATTGTTGATGTAGCGTAACTGCACCGGCCGAGGGATGGGTTCGCCCAGGAAGTACCCCTCGTCTTCCTCCGACTCCTCCGACGAGGAGCAGCTGGAACACCAGGGATCCGCCCCATCCCTGTAACCGTCGGCAACGTACGGGCCGGCCTGCCCCAGCGGCGGCCAGCCAGCGTTCTGTAGCGTGAGATCCGAGGTGGTGCGGGGGCACGGACGGCTGCTGTAAGGCTGTTGTCGGTAGCCGCCGGAGCCCAGTCCGAACAGCTCCCGCGCGGCATGGCCGGAGGGGAACTGGTCGTAGTCCTCCTGGACGCGGCGGTGGGCCGGCTCCATAGCGTGGGCGGGCCGGTCGGCCGCCAGGTGCAGGGCGTTGTCGGAGCGTGAGCGTCGGGAGCGCTTGTGGTGGTGGCCGCTGCGGTGCTGCCCTTTGCCGTGATTACCGCGGTGGTGTTTGCGACGCCTGGGTTCCTGCAGTTGCTGTTGCTGGGATACAGGCTCCTGGCCGTTGGGACGACGACGAGGGGTTCTTTCGTTCATGGAAGTCATGTGGAGGTTTCCGCTGCTGCCTATCAGGCCAGCGCGACCTTTGCCGTTAAAAGCCAATGGCTGCGGGGCATCCCAGTACTGCAGGGGGTATCCCACCCTCAAAGGAGCATCTATATTCCCATAGGGGCGAGAGGAGCACAGGGACTCTGTGCTGTGGAACTGGACCGAGGAACTGAGGGTGCCCATGTGGCTCTTCTCAGACACGTTCACACCAGAGTCCTTGCTCAGATCAGGCATTGAGAACCTGGACAGATGTTCCTGCCGCTTAGTGACCCCATCCAGAGAGTTACCTGTTAGGAAAACACATCCAGTCATCGCACTGTATTCAATGACATTGCATTGTCATGCGCTCATATAGTATTATATTGTATCATCTGATATACTGTCCATTATAGTGGCATACCTGCAGCATTAGACATGATGAGGGAATCCATGGATCCTCGGGGCGTCTGTTGTAGAGGTGTGAGGGGTTCATTGAAGCTCCTGGCATTGATGGGGTTCCTCCTAGTTAATGGGGGCCTGCCATTCCTCTGGAATCCATGCAAGCTGATGCTCCTCTTGTCTGAGAAGCCCTGGCCTTGGCTAGACATCTCGTTGAAGCTCATCTGGGTGCGCAGCTTATTGGGCCTGAACTCATCCTGGCTATGATGGATCCAGTTCTCATTGAATGAGTGGCCCCTGATAGCAGCCATCGGGGTTCTCTTTGTATTGCCTTGCTCTTTCCCCCAGGAATCGGGCCTCTTTGCTGGGTTACCCGGGCTCTGGGCTGGAGGGTGAGGGTTTGAGTTGGGATTGTAGCCCTGCCTGGGGTTACACTGGCCCATCATCTGTATAGGTGGGGTGATGGGAGATGGGTCTCGTTGGGAGCCATCGAACGATGCAGAAGGGTAGGGTTCATCCCGACTCATCCACACCTGATTTAGACTCGGAGTGCGGCTTGGGGTGCGACTTGGGGTTCTGCAAGGGGTTCTGCTGGGTGTCTGGCTAGAGGAGAGGCTTAAGCGGTCCATCTGAACAGACACAGGGTCAACTTCCACGGACAGGCGGTCTGGTATCGGGGGAGGAGCTGGCTGGCGAGTTTCAGTATTCCGCCGTTCCTGCTCGGCATTGCGACGTTCTTTTTTTCCTATCTTGGTGCTGTGACGGGATTCACGGGAACGGGCACTCTGAAACGCTGAGTCTGAAGAGTCTGACTCATCTGGATCCTGAATGGCCACAAAATAGTGAAATGGTTAGATTTGAATGAACCCTTTTCATATTACATAGGAAATATGTATTCGTAATATGATACGGTGACAATAATGGATCTTCGACCTGTCCAGCACTGCAGGAGCGGGAACAGTAGATACGTCCCTGTTTTGGTAGGAATGGGCGACCCAGCAGTGACCGTTTACAGTGGGCACAGCAAAAACATTCCTCTGTGGCATGCCAGTGTTGCCCATCATACGTCATCTGACCTTGGTCAATGCCTACAGCAAAAAGAGTGAGGGAACCGTTAATATCAGTAAACACATTGTCCTTACATATACATGCACATTTTTCTGTGATGGCATCTAGTCTAATGCATCTTCAATACTGATAGGCTAAATATAATGTTCTATGCTGTATGATATTAGCACCCCTAATAATGAACAACATATGTAATTAATACATCAGTGAAAGCTTGTAGTTTGAATTAATCTTCCCAACTTGTCGTTGAATATTATAATATAATCTTGAAAGAATTGATATCCAGTACCAGCGCTGAGCTTTCCCTGAGGGAATATGGTATTGTTACACCCATATGCGTGATTATTCGCTCCATAAACTAACATGAGAACATATTTCCCTGGACCTGCTCCTGAGCTAGAGGAACTAATCATCTTTCAGCGCTTTCATCTGGATACAACATGGAATCAAAACGCTCTGTTTCCTCCAAAGTTCCTGCAGCCTGGGAGGATAATAAAAATCCACGTCAGTGCTCTGACTATGCCTCTCTGCTACAGCTGTGTACAACACATGGCTAGAAGGGCTGAAATCTGTCTCGTCTGCTTGAGGTCGTCTTTGATGTTATTGTTAAGATGGATGGCGTTCATGTCTTCCTGTAAACTGTAAAATATACTTGGCCACTTGGGGCATCGGTTAGTCATGTGCGGGACACGTGTCGTTACCTATGTGTTCTCCGCATGCATCACAGTACTCTGCATAAAGGGACTCGAAGCAGTTGCAGCAGTGTGGCCGGCCGTCCTTCATGATGTAGCGCTGGCCGCCAAGGGGGGCTTCACATTCATAGCAGCAGAAGTGCTTCATGTGCCAGTGCCTACCTTCTGCTTCAGTGCACTCATCAGCAAATATGATCTGTATCACAGAAACATTACATTGAGCGGGTCACAAACGGTCCAAAGAGAGAAACGGATTTGATGAGGAATCGATGGGATAAAATGGCAAACAGCACAACGCAGCATACAGATTCATATCGATATGAAGGCCTGCTCATGTCACATCATGTCGCAAAACAGTCAAGCATGGTTTTTCTGTGGCATGGCAAGAATGCTGCAACATCTTTTCAATCCCTAATTAGCTTAAAGTCCATCCAATACAAGCCTTTTTGTGCTAGTCAAACATATCCATGGCTTTAGGGCGCTACGCCCAGTCAGGCGCACCTCGTCGCAGGCGCAACAGCGGGGTTTCAGCCTCTCGGCATGATGCCGGCCACAGTAGATCTTGCCATCCTGGTAGAAATAGATGAGATCCACCAGCAGTTCCTCACACATGCTGCAGACAAAGCAGTGAGGGTGCCAGCATTTTCCGTGCCCGGCTCTCGCAGCAAACACGACAATGTCCCCTCCGTTTATCTGCCCCCCACACTAGACGGAAAGACAAAGGTGGGGCCAGGAATGAGAGAGGGGAAAAAGGCAAATGTGACAATAAGTGTGCAGTTTACAGAAGCTAGAAAAATCAACTTTAAAATACTGATTTGAATTTGCATAGTGCAAATGATTACTAGTAATATCTAGTAAATATAAAGTACGAATTGCAGTTTGCTGTGATTATTTAGATTATATTGCTGTACAGCATTGTATGCTCTACTGGAAGAAAATGGGCTGGTAAAATCCTCCTTATTCTCCAAGCTTCGCGTGGATGATTCGCTTCACCTTACAGTCTGAGAACCCCAAATAACAACTAAATCATTCATTATCAGGCGATTCAATCCATATATAGTCTGGTATATATATCTTATATATCTTAAAGTTCTATGCCTGTCTAACAGATGGTTTCTCAAAGAGAAATTCCCAGACTGATATGCAAAGGAAACATAGAGATGGACCTTATTAGGATTTAGGATGGCATTAATACAGATGTTTTTACCTGTTCACAGATTGCCCCGTTGATAGTGAGGGGGAAAGGACGGACATTTCCCCTGCCCAGGTTGTCCATCTTCCTTTGGTTACTGAATAGCTTCAATTCTCTTTTCTCCTCCTCATCCAGTGTGTTACAGTAGCGCACCTGAAATATTTGTAATTATTACTAAACTTCAATATTACAACAGTCAATATTTAGATAAAAATGTTTATCCTAATAAAGGATATGAATCATAAAGAGTTAAGTACCTCATTGTCATGTGGTGGTAACTGGTGTAGCAGTTGTTTTATTCGATATTTCTCTCCAGGGCTGTTTACATAAGGGACCTTCTCCTCTGGTAGAGAGCTATAATACTGATGTACCTAAAACACAGCACATACATAAAGGTGTTTTTTATTGTCATATACATATACATGTTGTGAAATTCATCCTCTGCATTTAACCCATCCCTCAAGGGAGCAGTGGGCAGCCGCTGTGCAGCGCCCGGGGACCAACTCCAGATTGGAGCCAGTGTCACTGGTCAGATGGCACTTGCTGGAGGGTGAACCTAACATGTTTTTAGATCCATACATAGAGAAACTGTTAATTTGTACCAAGTAATAGTGAAAAGCCCAACCCAAATAAATGTGGAAACTGTTTGAAAATTAACTTGGTCCTGATTTTGAATCAGAACCATTGCATTGAATCATCGCCATTGCCCTTGGAACCATGCCTGGAAATTAACGTTTGTGATGAAGGGCAGTGCCACTGCAAGAGATACAACCTTGAACACAGTACTGTTGTTATTTTTCATTTTAAACTGAATATTACTGCTCAGAAAACAAGAACTATGGCCTCATGTTGAATCATGTTGACGTGTATTGTATTTGATTCATGTATCTGGGAATGTCAAAACATGCTTTCTCTGTATTTGTTTATCAATGCTTTACTGAGAAGTAAAGGTATATTTACATGCATATGATAGCGATGTTCCAAATATTTTGTTCAGAAAAACAAATGATTAACTAGCTATATTGCTAGACCTCAACTGCTGTTTTGGTGGTGCTATGATTTGAAAATTGATTTATCTGGTCATTTGCCAATTGCTGCAGTCAGGCTGTGAGAATGTGACATCTGATGGGACAAGAAAATCAATTGTTTCCAATTGTATCAATTGTTAATCATCCTTGTCAGCAGGCTACATATTTCTGACTCATTTGGTAAAATTTGAAGTCATTTGTTTGAAGGCTAACAGGTGCCTTAAGCTTCACAGTGAATAAGGGTTGTGGTCTACAGAAGAATCATACAGCATTATGGGCTGTGACTTCAGGAAATCCATATGGATGTAGCCTTCAGGGGCAGCTACACAACTTTTGACATCATTTTCATTAATAAATTATTTGATGCTTTTATGAGTTTATTCTGCATTTCTGCATTTTACAACAGGACAACATTTTAATTGACTTGTTGGAACTTGTGCTAGCTACAAATGAGACAGTACATTACAACTTAATTAATTTAACCAGAGAACATTACATAAGCTATTTTGGTGATCTTCTTTTACTGCATACAACTACTGACACTGTGAGAGACTTTAAACTAGTACCCATCTAGGGAATGTGACAAGCTTGAACATTCTTCTATTCTAGTGCACACAAAAAAACAGCAGGCAGCTCTGAATGCTTTTATCGCCTGTTGGATGAGAGAGGCTGCCGCATCCTCCAGCATCCTGTCAAGATGGCTGACTGGAGAAAATGACTATTATCAAGCATGCCTGTCATCTATTAACAGAGCCCTAGGAACCCTGCCACATTACAGTGGTGCACTTACAGTACTATTTATTAAAGTCTTCATGATCTGACCCCAATTCTTTGTGAATCAAACCTGGACCTCTCATATCACAAATATTGCACACACGCTCAGAGTTCATTAACAACTGTTAATTATCAATGATTATTTTGAAATGTGTACAGCCATGGAGCTAATGTTTCACTTCTTCTTTAGATTCTTTAGTGAGCCTCAAGTAATTTTTAAAGATAAATAACAAAATGAATAATTTAGATCCCATTTACATACTTATCTAATAAATGTCATATTTAGAATATAACTGTGACATATTCCTTAATCCTTAACCAACATCAATAAGGTTTAAATAAAGCCAACCAATGCAGTCAAATAGAAACAGATATACAGGTCATGGTATAATGATGTATACACTCCTCACAAATGTTGTCTGTAGAAAACTTGGACATCTACTTCCTTGATGTCCAAAGGTTTGGGTTGATACCATTGCTTCCTGTGAAATTATTTATTTTTTCTGCTCCCACATGTACACCATAGATTTGACCTTGTTTGCCTTGCAGCTCGTACTACTCTCCAGGGCAATGTGTTTTAATTATGACCCTTAATACTTATATACGTATTACCTGCATATAAAGTAGCAATAAACCTGAAAATAAGTTCAGTATACATTTCACTTTAGGAAGTTTAATGGGTTTAACATGAATATAGCTTTTCTACTAAGACAAAAATTGATTATGGTGATGTAATTTACAAATACTTAACTTGCTGCCTTGAACCTTTTACAACAAAAAAGCAGTAGTCAGTATACTGTATACTGACTATATACTGTATGTATAAATATAGCATACTGTATACTGACTATATAATATATATATATAGTATACTGTATACTGACTATATACTGTATGTATATATATAGCATACTGTATACTGACTATATACTGTATGTATATATAGCATACTGTATACTGACTATATACTGTATGTATATATATTGTATACTGTATACTGACTATATACTGTATGTATATATATAGCATACTGTATACTGACTATATAATATATATATATATAGTATACTGTATACTGACTATATACTGTATGTACTATAGTATACTGTATACTGACTATATAATATATATATATAGTATACTGTATACTGACTATATACTGTATGTATATATACATACTGTATACTGACTATATACTGTATGCATATATATAGTATACTGTATACTGACTATATACTGTATGTACTATAGTATACTGTATACTGACTATATAATATATATATATAGTATACTGTATACTGACTATATACTGTATGTATATATATACATACTGTATACTGACTATATACTGTATGTATATATATAGCATACTGTATACTAACTATATAATATATATATATAGTATATTGTATACTGACTATATACTGTATGTATATATATAGCATGTACAGATGCTACCCACTCAGATTGAAATCTGCTCCAGTCATATTTAAAACTACAGGAACTCATACGTCTGCCTGCTTTAATCTCTATATTCCAAAAAGGTTGTCCAAGTATTTTATATTCATATTCATTTATATGAATGACATTGAATGTATTATTTACATGTCCATTACTGGTTTGTGTTATGTTATGTCTACTAACATGATAATGGTCCATGTGCTGGTGTCTTTGCCAGCACACTCATGTAAAAGAGAATCCTAATGTAGCGTTGTGGTTATAAAGCTTATAGGCTAATGTACTAGTCAAACTATGCGCAGTCACAAAGGAACATAGACAATATATAATCATTTGTGTACATATGAAGTAAACTATAATTAGCCAGACATTTATTTTCACGGTTGGGTCATGGTTGTCATTTTGTTAGATTGTGACCTTGATTCCTCTGTAGGAGCAGCTTTAACATTGACAGCTAAGTAACTTGCCAACAATTATTCCTCCATGAAATGTCTGACAGCTAATTCCCTGTTATTTGTGTATGTTATATCTGCTCTCCCTTCTCTTTTATTCAGCCCCATGGGGCTAAACACCATACAAGGGATTAGAGTACAAAGCCTTCATTTTATCAATGTTCAAATATGCATAATCTGACTGATACATTTGATTTGGTCTGGCCATTCTGTCGTCCAGAATGCAGCGATAAACTATGTCAAATATATCATCTTTATTTTATATACATATATTTTCAATATTCCATGTGGATGACACTGCTCTTTAGTAAATGAAGCTCAAAAACAGCATAAATATATATTTTTGTTTTCGCTTGACAATGTTATGTTATGATATAATTGGAATAATTTATTGGAATTATGCATCTAAACCCCTTTTACACTACAGTACTAAAATACAACATCTGATAAATATATTTGTCAAGGAATAAGCCATTGTGAGTGAACATATCAAAATACTTATTTTTGGTTTTATGCTGAATTTCATACATTTTGAAATGTGTGTGGGAGTTATAAATGCATATATAAGTCCATAAAAATACATGTATGTGCTTTAATATGCTATTATTTTATTAATATATGTACTAATCTACAGTCTGGTCCAAAGGTTTTATTCTCCCTTATTGAGAAATTCTATTCCAGCTGTCTTTGGGGCAAACGATGACTTAACTAGAAATGGTCGCTGAATAGCTTGAGCTGTGATTCGACAAATTTGACATGTGACGCCTTAAAATGTTCCTTTGGATCCGGGGAAGAAGGTGAGTGTAGTTTTAGATTCAGTGTAGTCTTTTGCAGACTGTATATATGTCTGTAAGATGCTAATGACATCTCATAGAATTACAGCCCCCAAAGTATCGCCGTCCAAAATATTTTTGGGTCGATCAAACTAACTCATCACAGGTAAAGCGAAGTGTGTCTTTATAAGATGTTGTTGTCGTGCTGCTATTTGGAAGCAGAGACGATGGATAAAACTATGCGAGTGCGCTCTTTCCAATGGTGTTACATTGCTTGACATAAAAAAAACTGCTATTTAAGTACGTATCAACGCGCACAAGCAATATTTGCACACACAAATATGCAATATGGGTTTTAATCGGGTTGACTTTGAAAAATAGTTTAATTTGGCATCCCCGCTCACTGTAAGGCTCGGGATGAAGAGGTTTTAAAGAAGGTTGTGTGACATTTGCTTTGTCCAATTACACATTTTCCATTGGAATCCAAGCCAAATAAAACACGTTATAACTAAGTATTTTCCCATTAAATCAGCCTTTTTATACAGATTGAACACAAATAGCAAATTAAGCGCAGGCAATACAGTATGTTCACAACATATGCCCTGCCCAAAGGGGGAATCTTTAAAATATGGATAAAATACTGAAATATAATATCTAACACAACACCCTCATTCTTGGCTGACATAAATTATAAATCACAGTAACTGCAGATATCAGTCTAGGTATAACTCTATGTTCTCTGTATGTGAGCCACAGAGAAGTGTCTGTTGCCCTAGTAACTATCTTCCTAGTACATAAACTGCTTCCCTTCCCCGGCACTAGTATATTCCACCACACACCACATACTTTGCAAGCTTTGCAAGGTTATAGCCCGTATATCTTAAGATGCTAATAACAATAAAAAATGTAACAGCGTATGATAAAACAATAATCTGCCTGATCAATACCTGCTCTGGGCTAAGACCAGGGGGAACCCAGGCATATTCCTCAAGTGCACATCCAGAGTCATCATCAGAGGTGGAGTTCCTCTGGAAGTCGTACATTAGCTTAGTGACTGTCTTCTCCATCTCCAGTGGCATGGCCGTCACCACATGCTCCTCAACACCACTGGGACAGTGGAAACCCCTATAGAGTAGAGAAAGGCACTCGTAAAAGAGTGTAAAAGAGATCGCAAGCCAAACAAAACTGACGCCACCACCATCTTCTCCCCACCCACTGCCAAACAAACTGCATGGAGTGAGCTCCTTATTTTGCACTCACCCCACCCGAGACACCCAACTATTTAATGGGGTTCTTAGACTACACCATCACCTTGGTTCTGTGTTTATAATTAGACTACACCATCACCTTGGTTCTGTGTTTATAAGCAAGAGCCCAGAATATTCCACAATAACAAAGTCATGGGTGGGTGTCAATAATTGAGTTGCAGACAATTCTATCATGTTTGTGTATTCATTGTGCAATATTATATGCAAATATTCCATGCAAATATTCCAATAGTCTATAACATGTAATTCCGGTTGAAGAAAGACACAACACAAAACGATAACTTTGGCAATCATCTAGGGATGTTTTATACAATCTTGAGTGCAATATATTAGAAAGCACAAAGATCAATCCCCGCTCTATACAACATTGACAGATGAGGAAAAATGCTATCAGCTCTTTAGCTGAAGAGGAAAGCAGCTGCATTCATTACTAATACATGCATGATTAGCAGCAAAATGCTGAAAGTGTTACAACTGTTTTAAACAAGTAATTGAAGCACAATTACTGTAGCATAGCCAGAAAGGGATCATTTAACAACAAGATACTTATGTTTTTATTACGACAGATATATAGATAGAAAGATGTTTTACAATTAAAACAAGACGATTTTGATCAAAGTGGTGATCAATAAATATATTTTGAACAAACTGAACATTGTTGTGCTCAAATATAGTACATGTGTATAAAGCTATTATGATTGTATGATTGAATGCAAGGTCAAACATTACAGTCAAAGCAGCACAGTAATATTTCCCCAATGGAAACCTAATTTAATCAGATTGACCATGAGTTATGTTTGGGCATTGGGCAATTGGGCAACAGAAATACATATCTGAAGTAATTGACAAAGAGTGGAATGGCAGGCATTTCACAGATGAGCAAATGAGTCACAGTGCACCCAGTAGATCAGAGCAGTGTTTATCCCTATAAGATGGGTTCTGTTGGATCCTTTGTGGCGTATACTGTATATTGTTTTATTGTCTTTCATACAATCAACTCAGGTTGAACCTTGAACGTGAAAGGGGTATTACTTCGGCTATACTCTGCAAACGGATAAATCATTATTGATAAAGGTTACCTCATCTAAAAATGCATGCTTTTATTCTTATGACACATTTAGTTCAAACACCACCATCACTCTGACCCCAGTCGAGGCACCTTACCACATTGGCACATTATGAGTCCCTGCTTGTTCATGACACTCTTATAAAGATACACGTCCATCATTGCTGTAACCCTGACAATATAATAGATAATTTTCATGGATTGTATGTGTGAATCTCATCTTGTCGCCTACAGACAGATGAAGAAACAGTTGGCTACAAACTGCTTATGTATTAGTATTATCTGAAATTCATCAACGTAGTGTCACAGAATGGAAGCGAATACAACAAGACACAGAAATGCACAGACAATGGCACAGGGCAGGAAGCGAGAGATGACCTGACAAGACAGGACATTTTGAATATTAGACAAAAGCCTACTGCCTTTCTGAGGCTTTCTGATTGTAACATGATGTCTATTGTTTTGTGAAGCTGTTGACTGCACGGTTACCATTCATGTCTCTCGTCTCTCTTCCCTCTGGTAGAACACAGTAATTCTAATTCCTGTTCTACCCATTTCAAGCAAATGGGCGAACATGATTTCCTAAATCACATGTATTCACAACACAAAGGCATTCAAATCTTACTGAAACAAGAGTAATGCATGCATACAAATGTATGTTAGCCTCTTTATATGCCAGACGAACAGTCCCGATAACTGAATAGTAAAGATGATAATCATGATTATTATTATCATATGTTTTGGGGGTTTTGCTTTAATTCTCGTCAATATTGTCAATGATAGTACCCTCCATCTATATACTAAAAGGTCAAAAGATAAGCTGGTCACAAAATGACAAGGCTTTGTCAATTAGAAACGCTGTGAAATACACACAGAAGAACCTTGCAAAGGAGAGACAAAATGTATGAGAGAGAGAGAATGTATGGAGAGATGTAGATGCACTGTTAAGAGCAATGCTTTTCCCTGTTCACGTGTTATACCTCACCCACCTCCGTCCTTCCCCTAGCAATCCTCATGTGCCACTGACAGGCTCTGTGTGGGTGTGTGTAAGGGAAAGAAAGAGAACGTGCGGGAGTTATGGAGAGCAAAAGCTCTTATTTATGTAAAAGCTGACATGAGAGGAGGTGCGCCACCAAAGCACAATGAGAGCCACGGTCCATAACACCGAAAACAGCCCCAATCAAGCAAAATGTTTGCTCTCTTATTATACAAACTTTGACTAAAGGCCATTTCCCCAGGACTTACTTTACTCTTTGAAAATGTTTTAAATAAATCAATTGTTTTTCTGTTATCACATAAAAAATACAAAGATGTTGTGTCTCTTAGCTTGATTAAGTATTGCACACTCTCTTCCATGAAACAGTTATTTCACCCTATCACCATATGCTATCAAAGAGATACTGTACAATGCTTGTATACTGTATAACTTAATTGAGTTCTACAGTATCTTTTAATTTGATATTTCTGGGTACTGCATACTAGGTAGATCTTTAGATAAAGATGCCTCGATTTACAAAAAGAAAAAGATGTAGCCTACTGTCAAAACAAAATCCTACTCAGACTAAATGGTTAAAGCCACTATTCAATCAAAATCAGAAAAAGAGGCAGGTCACCATATTGTAAGAAAACAACTCAGCAATTGATACAGGTAAATACTGTAATGGTTGTGTTGGGAAACATTTGTTGTAATTGTTCCAGTATTTGGCTATAACATCAGCCTGTTGTTGATGATTTACAAGGTGGTTCTGCAATAAAACATCAGGCATGATTTCAGCAACCAAAATATTTCAAGCTTTATGGATTCTGTTGAACCTTTTACGATCATGTGTAAAACATCCAGTCAGATATAACACCACCAAGTATTCATCCACTATACTGTAACAACCTCAAAGATTCAGCATATCCAATGAAATACTGAAAGCAGAGCATATGTGGTCATACTGTAACATTTTGCTAACCTTAAAGGTATAGTCAGCTATTGCATGCTAAATATAAGATAATACACTATTTATAAAATTCAACAAATCTCTCCTTGCATTTAGCTATCTTACCGTTATCTGTGCGTATTGAAAAAATGATATGATACTTCTACAAAGCTCCGTAAATAGTAACATAAAGAAAGTGGTGAACACCGCTCGTATCAACAAAGCTTTAGCACTACGCTTTCCTTCACAATGCATTTGGACGTGTGAGGCGGTGTTGCTGAGGACCGCGGAGCGATACTGTTTTGATTTGAGCTCGAAGTTAGCAAGAATGACTGACCATGCCTTTAACACTAACCGTGTGCCAGTGAGTGGTGTGTGTGTCTGTTTATGCATATGTTCCCCATGTTAAACAAGTGATAGTGATTTAGCTTTCCTCTAGGCATTTAGTGTTTTCTCCCTCTGTTCAAAAACATTTCCAGAGCGTTCCCAGGAGATGTGGAGAGGCTTGTGCATAGTTGAAAAACATATAAAAGTAAAATTTGAAGAGAATTTAAATGTAAATTACAGTGGAAACAGACTGCGGCTCAATGACCCAATAATTAAAGTCTGTACAAATAATTGGAAAAGTTAAGATAAACTGCTGAAATCAGCAGTTAGTTAGAATGGCAAAATGGTAATGTAACAATCGTCTTATGTTTGTATGCAATCCTTGCTTCTATTTCTTCTCAAATTACAAAATCAACACACTTTTCAGCGACAGTAATGCATGTGTTACGTCAATGTTATTGTTCTACCACTCACCATCAATAAAGCAGTTTTGGTCTCATTATCTAAGTGCCTTTAACATATCCCCAGACATGGATTATAATTTATCTTTCTTAAAAGAGGGGGTTTGCTTCTCAGTGTGCATCTGGTTATCACTCCTACAACAAACCTTTAAACATATACCCTACCACCAACAATGACTATAGGACTCTAATAAAAATGTTTTCTGCTCAGTAAAGTCACATAAAATAAGAGAAGATAATTATATCCCAGCTGGAACTTGCTAGAAATCCAATCACGTCCAATACAGTGCTACACACACACACAGAGTGACTCTGGGGCAATTAAAGTACTGTTTTCCAGATGGCAACGCTAACCCACAGCTCTGCAAACACCAGCCCACTGCCCGTACAGCAACCCAAAATGTCAGCCATTGGCCTCTTTCCCCTCTCCTGCTGAACTCATAGTTATCAGTGATTAATAATAAAGGGTTATGGATGCACACACATGCACGCACACGTACACACACCAAACCCCCATAGTGCAAACCCTCCAGTGTGTCCTCACAGCGAAAGAGGATTATTTGACACAGCGTGAAACAAGTGTGCCAGAACAGTCACCTTCCATACAGTATAATATGCAGCTGGTCGCCATGGAGTCAGCCTGGCAGCGTAACTACGGTAACCCCTGTCCAAGACACCAATGGAGGGGATGAGAGAGAAAAGTTAATAACTGCTTTGCAGCGATGGCAGAAGCCAATGGGAAATGTGGGCTCTGTTTATCTAAATGTGGGGACAAACAAACGCAGGAGATATTAAAATTGAAAGTGTGCATGTGTGTTTGTTTGAGGAAGTATGAATTCAGGATGAAAGGCTCTGTCAAATGTGTATGTTTCTGAGGACAAATGTTTCATTTCAAATGTAAAATGGGACGCTTCTTCCAAGAAGCTTTTGTGTCCTTTCTTTGTGCATCATTTCTTTCCACAAATGTGCATCTCTCTGTTTCAGTTACAAACAGATTACTTTACACTACAATCGGTTCATAATCCAATTATAAGGATTAAATTCTTAATGCATCTTATTTGGATCAGAACTAACAAGACATTCATTTGTAAGTACATGACCCTATTGGAATCAAGCTCTGTCGCAGAACAGAGTGGTAAAGTTCCAACACAAATCACATTGTAATAAAATGCATGCATAATATCATACAAATGTCCATTTACAGTAGTTGCACATATTGAAAATGTCCCAAATGTACAATCAATGAAGTAACAATTAAAACACACACACACACACACACACGCTGTTCATCTCCCTGATGTGCTAATTGCCAGAGGTCTGCTCCTACAATCTAAAGTAAGACTCTCTTACCTACAGATGCTTGAAATTTCTAGGGGAGCTCGAAAGCTGTAATTAAAGGGTGACAAATATCTGCTCCTCTCTCCCACTGTGTGTGGGATGGCCTGAAATAGAATAGCAGGCTTTCACCAGGCAGATCTCTCTCACAGCACTGCGCAGTTGCGAACCTGGGTCTCAGCAAGGGAAAGTAGTAACCCCCTTAGTTGTCTTTGCTCGTGAGCTATAAACCACTTCTCCTGTTTTTCTAGACGTTTTAAAATCGACAACAACAACACGACAATATTAAAACATACTATTTTAATAATAACGTGACAGAAATGTATGTGTACACATATGTACGAGACACTGTGGGCAATATATATATATGCAATACATACACTGTAGCAACCAGTTTGGAACACAAGGCTTGCTAAAAGTGTATAGCCTACTGGGTAGATCTTACCGTCTCAGCTGCTGCTGCTGCTGGTGACGGTGATTCACAGCCTGATTATGAATGTGTCAATGTGAGACGCCATTGCAATGCATGTTATATAATTTTCATGACCATGGTTACTGCTGCTATTCACATGTAGGCATGCTTAATCGTGTGTACTTCTATAGGCCTGTGTCTGCGTGGCACTTTTGTTTGTAAATGTTCATTGTGTATACTGTATATGCCCATTTATGTAAGATAGCAATAGAGAGAGAGAGAGAGAGAGAGAGAGAGAGAGAGAGAGAGAGAGAGAGAGAGAGAGAGAGAGTCTGTTGCTATGCATTTTTTACACGTCCTCCTCCCACTGATCTCTTCATATGAAACATGGTGGCGTGTATTGGAGCACACATTCTGTACTGTAGCTGAGTGATTCAACAGCACTCATGACCGCAAATATCCCTGAAAGCCTTTGGGGTCACACATACTGTATACCCCACAGAGTGCTTCTGTGGGGGCTTGAACCCCCTCTGAAATGTTTGTTGGCCCTCTAGAATGATTCAATGGCCTCTCAGGTCAGCTTGACAGTGGTGTTCAGCTTTTTTTTATGTATAGCTACAGTATATATGTATATATCATTCTTCTTGCGCATTTGACAACAATGAACATTTGGCTTGCAATACCACAGCAGCGTGAGGATTTCACAATCTCAGCGTTCTCCCCAGAAATGTGATGTATTTGTTATGGATTTCCGTAATATTCCGCTTTATTGGCAGCGAGATAGGTGCAAGCATCCCCCCCCCCAAAGCCAAGGCAGAAGGGCTGACCAACGTGTGAACATGGCCATATGGGACGCATTTACTGCTCTCCAAGCGCATGTAAAGTGATATCCATATGAAAGAGATGTCTTTTGGTGCTCAAGCTGGAAATGAGCGTACCAGGTCCTGTACAGATATCTGGTGTCTTTGTCGAGTAAGGCGTGTAGCGAGAGCATGTGTTTGCATGGCGGGCATAGAGGTTTAGTGGCCAAGTCTTCGGTTGTGACTTCATACACGGATAAGCTGTAAACCACAGGCCAGTGGGAGATGGCCACATAATAACTGTATTTAGCCTTCAGATAACATTTATGTAACTTTAGTTTGACCAGGCAAGAGACTGGGTTACTGTAATTTGGTGTAAATTGGACACAGATAGTGGTTAAGGAGGCATGATTCATTTGACACCCTCTTATTTTAGAGTTCATTATTGGAAATTAGTTTCTTTGTGTGGCAATGCTATCGACTGTGGATGCACAGTGACTCACGCCACAGTCATTCAAACACTAACAAAGAAATAGAATTGGACTGTGACAGTGTTCAATATGACATTTTCACATCAAATAAATCAAGGCTAAGTAAGACAAGGGATTCAAAATTAAAATTCTAATGAGATGCAAAATGGGGTCACATACAGGTGTGTTGCCACGATCTGATGGAGATTTCTACACTGACCTCTGACCTAATACTATCAAGAGAGCAGGCTCTGACTTGAAGCAGCTGTGATTTGTGGCGACAGATGGTACTGCACCCAGAAGAAACAATGCAATACACACCCATTCAATATAGTTGTATTTGCTACACTATTGTTTTGTTAGATGCCACTCTTGGCTTACATGTGGTTTTCAAATATGTCTATGGTTATTCTATAGATGTATTATTTCAAAGATTGTGTGTGTGCATTCATAACTTTTGGTTATCTAAGCCACTAAACAAAGCCATAGAACAGTAAAAGCCTCCATCTTTATATCTGTGTTAATATACAGTAAGTCTAGGGATACCCTAGAAAAATTGATTGCTGTGAGGGAGACAGAACCCACCCCCTTACCGACACACAGACCTGTTTTTGAAAAGACCACAGCAACCTCTCGGTTGTCTTGGTGAAAAACAAATGTAGTCTATGACATAACAATGCACTAAATGTAAACAATGGCCAAGCACTGAAATCTGTAGTGTAGACCATTATGGAAACATAATCAGCTATTTGACCAATAGTAGTGTGTCACAAAGCTGACAATACAATTAAAAATGTAAATGAGAGCTGGGGACATTTTTTTATTTTGTGCACGTGTGCGACCGTGCATGCATGTGCATGTGACATGGGCGTGTAAAGACAGGGAGTTGGGAGGAAAATGATCTTGATCCCACGTGTATGAAGATAAAAAGGGGAAAAGGTTGGCTCAACCTTTTGATGTCGGTAAGACTTGATGAAATACGAGTGAAAGAGACACACAGGAATAATGCTAAGCAACATAAAAATGGATAAAAGGATAAGAAACAGAGGTGAGCAACAGGTCTTGAAGGTAGGAGCCCCGCTCCATGGTGAGAGCAGACATCCACCAGAGTAGATCATTTTCAGGCCGCTGTCTGGCTTCAAAGGTCTTAAACTGCAGTCTGACACTGTGCTTCTGACACTACTAAAGAATGAAATGCCCAGCTCAACATTAATATAGAGCTACGGTCAACATGTTGACACCTGACACTGGTACAGAACAAAGGTGGCAAAATAATTAATTTATTGTAAATAAAATAATCCATTCGCGTGGCTCCGCACTATTGCTATTATCTACATGTTTGCTGACATTATAATCTGGAAACCCTGGTCACTTTAGCGTTATAGTCACCTGGATGAAAATGTCCCCCTGCTTTTGCGCCCTAACCTACCCTAATAACATCACTTTGTGAGTATACCCTGATCTAGCAAGCTTCAATTTCATTTTGCAGTATGTTATCAGTCTGGAACCATTCAATACAAAAGTCTTTGTCGCCACTTGTCAGCGCTTTGAGTGGCCAGAAGGTTAGAAAAGCACTATATTTACCATTTGCCCCTCATAAAATATCTGGGCCAATCAGGGATTAGCTGAAGTGTTTACCAAAATGACATCACGGTACGTCATGCATTAAGTTTCCATTGGCGTTCTCACTCTGACTGATTTTAATCATACTGATTGGGAGAGATAAAGACGGTTCAATTGTATGAAAGGAAGTTTGCCTGAAATGCATTAGCACGCCCTTATGACAAACGATTTTTGAATTGACTGATTTCTTGAGGCAAAATTAAATTGGATCTTTATTAGGATTAGGATTACGATTATGATGGTTCACGAGGATATAATCATACCTGTAATAGTGCAAGCATCACACGGGGGAGGGGAAAACAAATTATTTGTTTTTTTTCTCTAGGGTAGAATCTACCTAATGACAGTCTAATTTATGTTAGGCTTTGCCGCAATAATTCATCTGTTGATCTTGACAGGACAATAATCGTTGTACTAATACTGTAGCTACACGCGTAGTCTAGGTGTGCTGAAAGTGAAAGCAACTCGAAAACCACAATGGCTGTGTATGATGTGGTTTACGATGCTGCAATTGCATCAGTTTTATTAGAAGAGCAAAGAACGTCTTTTCACAATGGAAAGTATGTTTTCACTCTTCTCCCGACTGGCTTCAACATGAGTTGATATAGCCTAACAACTGGCTCCACTGGTTCACAAGTTTGTCCAATCACCTGCCTAGTATTTTTTAAAGTACCTCCCATTTTCAAACAGTTTCAATGGACGGCTCCCCAAATGGTCGTGTTACACAATACATAACACAAATAAAACATCTGGCGTGTCAGGTTAGAATTTCTGTAGCCAAGCCAGCCTGCGTCAAGATCCGCCTACTTGACAGCAGGAGAGATATTTTGATTGACATGCATAACGACAAACGATGTAACTCAATGGCAAAATCGGACAAACTTATACAAAATAATTTGTTGAGAGACTTACCAACACGACCCTGTTTGTTTTCAGGTATTGTCTTTTACAGTATATAAGTTGCTACAGTTGCTGATTAAAATAAATGTAACAACTGAAATTAGTAAATAAAGCACTGTATTAGTGGACTACCGGAATTCAGGATTCAGACTTCCTAAGTAATAATGCTAATAGCCAATGAAAATCAACTTCCTCACTTCCGGGAAATCAGTCGATTTTACAAGGGTATATGTATCAGACGTTCAGAGTTATATAGAGACGTAGTGCTAATTCACAGAAGAGGCTATAATTGTGTTAGAATTGATCCTAATCATATTACTGTATATATTTCTATTATTGATAACTGAAAATGTTTTTCTTCCAATTTTAGGTAATTCAGTAAGATTTTATGGTGATTTGCTTATTTTTCCATAGTCCCGTAATAAGTATTCTGGATGTACAGTATTAGAAGGGGTGTTGGGGCATTATATTTTATTTAAAGATCTATTTACATATTCAACAAAGAAACTTAAAGTACCTGACACATACACTTCTGAAAAACTTTTAATTATAGTAATTTTCTGGAGGTTTGAATACAGTAGCTGTGGTCAAATTGACCCCAACGATAAAATATGTTTGTACATTTGAGGATAACATTTGGGTTTTAATCAGAGTTGTTCAGTAGTAGGAGACAACTGTAAATGCAGCATGCCCAGGCCCTTTTGGGTAGGGTTACACCAGGAATTCATTTTAGCAACGACTAAAACAGGGAATCAGGTGCGGACAAATACAACCTATTTGTATGGTAAAGTCTATATAATAGATGTAGAATATCTAGACGCAAAAACGTCATCTTGGGGTTTATTGGCTGTAGTCTAAACTAAATGAATCCTCAATGCAGTGAGAACCATAAATCTATATGGGAAGGAAATAGGTTTACATGCTATATGATCATTTTGATCATACTAATGAGTTTTTAGTTCCTACACTGAATGATTTAGAACTTATTTTATAATAGAAATACCCAATGTTTCACATTGGAAAAAGAGAGGCTGTCTTCCTGTTGGAAAAGTCATTAGCCATGGCCTTAAATTAAATGACCACTTTACTGGATCTCACTGACACTCCCTGAGGTGGCTTTCGGAGAAAAATAACCCCTAAAACCCCTGACCTCAGAACCAGAATTTCCATGTTACAGTATATTGCTGTACAATTGCATAAACAATATAATGTGTTTGATTTTGTGGGGTGTTTAGCATGCTAGCATGCTAGCATGTATAAAATATATAATTGTAGTTAACATAAAAAAAAAAAAAAAAAAGTATAATAATTATATTAATATAAATTATAGTCATTCCAGCTACTACAAATACACACTGTGTGTGTGTGTGTGTGTGTACGCGCGTGCGTGTGTGCGTGTGTGTCTGTGTAATTGAGCGGGAAAACACACATATCCACATGCACTTGTGGATGTTCCAAAGTGTAATTGCCCATTTCAATCAGACCTAGACATATTCTGAAGTCCATCTCTCCTGCTACTCTACATTGCAGTGGGGATGACGTAAACGCGAGTGCAAGCAGCAAGGCGACAGAACGAGAGGAAGACTGAGAACGTGAGCGAAAGCAGGACAAAGGAGCATGTGGGCTGTGAGCACCTTTCTATTCTCTTGGCTTCCAGCGAGCCCTGAGGGAACAACAGAGCCCTGCGACGACAGTGCTGCTGTCACACCGCCGTGGGCTGAGACAATTGGATTAACAGTGATCTTATTCTGCCTGATGAGGGGGTTGATGAGAAGCAGGTGGTGTCGCAATGTAGCAGACCCAAGTGTCTGCGTTTGTGCGTGTGTGTATGTGAGTGTGCGAGCGTGCATGTGTACATGCGCACATGTGTGCCTGTAGATACAGTAATGTGTGTCTGTGCACACATCACACACTTGAAAAGGTGTAATATTTAGCGGCTTTGTCCGCATCACAATCTCATCTCCTCAGAGCAGGAATCATTAAGGAAGACCAAAGATCTTGAGTCTCTGAAGTCAAATCTTTGGTGCAGACATTTAAGGATGATGCTGTCTTATATTGTGCTAGCATGCTATTCATTCCATGTACTATAGACAGCTTAATCTCTATCTATTTCCTTAGACTATGAAATTATACCTCAATTATACCCTAGCTACCAAGTCTCGCGCATCACAATGCATTTTAACTCTTCCCTTTGATTTCCAGAAAATGTATTGTATGTACAATAAATATCCCGATTCTTATTTATACTGTACTGTGTGTGTGTGTGTGTGTGAGAGAGTGTGAGAGTGTGTGTATGTGCACACAACTATTCTATAGTAATTTTTCGTTTACACTTCTATTATTTTTAAGAGGTCAGCCAGTTTGAAATAGTAGCACATTTTATTTTAGCCCCCCAAAATATTTGACTTTCTCTTGACAATTTGAAATCTGTCGAGTGAAATCTTTTGTTGAAACCAAATAAAACAAGTTAAGCAAAATATCGCAAAGACATTTTAAAGACCAATGAACCCAAATTCTGCTTATGTATTGCAAATTACTGAAGACTACCATACCTTACACCCACGCTCAGCTCAATAATGCTCATAATATGCAACAATCTTGGAACTTTAACCCTTTATAGGGCAAGGAAATAATTGGTCACTTCCCTGAACATTCAAAATGGCGTTACTACACTTCTCTGTGAGGTAGTATAAACACATGGATTTCTCCCAGCCATTCACAGAAAATCTGGCTATGTCACAGTTAACACAGTTAGTTACACCAGTTAGTTACACAATCAGCAGTTGCCCGGAGCATTTCCACTTCAGTCTACTTTCAGAATTCCGAAAACACGTTTCTGTGCTCCTACCTACTCCGACATCTACGGTTATAACATCAAAACTAGAAATGCAAAGTCTCTTTGTGTTTTGTAAGACATACATTATATTTACAATTATTATATATATTTAAAAAAATGCATTTTAACTTAGGACAATTATTTAATAGTGCAGCTGCTTCATAAAGTACAATGAAGCAGTTACCTAAGGGACTGGACTTTGACACATGAAGGAAAGAAAACATGAAATAAAATGAAAAAATACTAGTTTAGGTGAATATAAGTTTAAAATGTTCTTAAATAATAATTACAAATATATAATTAATAAATATTCTTAAATAAATATTTGAATGTTTTTAACTTTAAGTTTATGGGTTTTTGTAATGTTTTATATATATATACACACTTTTTGGAAGAAAACTTACAATAGAAGGGCAAGGAACCATACAGTATATGGTCACTTCATTGACCTTGATATGCACCATAAAAATTTGACATTTTGATAAAAGTGACAACAGTAACGTCTTGTAATATCCTCCAATAAAACTCTAGGACTGAAATTTTGAATTTCTAAGTAT
>JAODUH010000022.1:2911914-2924704 GCA_027564835.1 Typhlichthys subterraneus | reverse complement strand
GTTTAAGGTTTAATAATGTAAATGTCAAACCTGTCCCAACATTGTAAATTTGTTTATTTCATTCTTAAACCATGGATTCCACTGTGAGTTTGCATACCATTTCAGCCTGCAGGGCTTCAACATTGGTAAATAGTGTAAATGGAGCAAACAAAATATTATTTTTCCCCCTCTATTAACGGGGTGAGCTGTATATTAATTTATTATACAAAAGGCATGTGTACATTTTTTATTAGGCCTGTTACTTCCCTTGGGCTATAAGAGTGAACGTGTGCTCTACAATAGCTTGTGTTTGTGTTTATGCGGTGTTCGTGTCTGCATATGACCGCCATGTGTGCACGTGTACATTTTGGCAAGTCAGAAATGCCATAATAAAGGCATTATTATGTCTCTGTGCACCGCGGAGCAAAGCCAGCATAGACCACTGCAGTGGTACAGATGGTTGCCAACAGCCTGCTCACACATAATGTACGTCCATCAAATCATGGATCCTATCCCAGCACTGCTCCATCACCAATAACACCAGCAACAGAAGCATTACACAACCCCGTCTTTTATCTGGTGTCCATCCACATCTCCCAGAGCAGATCCACAGCCCCTGTTCATCACTGTTTGTATTTATCTCTGTCCACCCTACAAACGCACAACCATTAATGAACTGTGGATTGGCAAGATCTGTCTGTCCTTGGTCATGTATAGCAAACAGGCAATGAAATTGATCACATATTCTAGCCTCTTGTATTCTAATCTTTTGTAACCACATACACTGCAACTTTAGTAGTAGAGGTAGGAGGTTGTAGTAGTAGTAGTAGTAGTACAGTAAATCATTAATATGCCCTATGCATCCGTCAACCATCTTGACCACTTATCCATTAAGGCTGCGGCTCACAATGCTAGCTAATTTTATAAGCACACCAATTGACTCTGGTCTCTCATTGGCTCCTGCTCTAAATATAGCAGTGCATGTTCTTTACCTCTCCGGTCAGTTTCTGCTTCTACCTGCTTCAGATCTGCTGCTCTGTGTAGGCATGCCATTGAATCACTCAGCGTTTATACTACTCTGTGTTGGTTGTGTGACCCGGGTGTAACTTTGGATGGATACAACTTTTAAATTGAGGGAAGGTTTTTCTCTTACTAAGCATAAACAACATATTGTTCTCTTAGTGATCCCTATCCAAAGCCAGTCAGCAGTTACTATGATACAAAATGATTGGACTCAAACTGCTGAGATGCACAGTAATATAGCAGCGGAGAAAGCACCGTGGTGTTTCACTCAAGAGCTGTATTGTTCTCTTCCTTGGCTACGCACATTTGTTAACAGTGTGCAGGCCCTGTCAGATGAGAGGCCGTGCAACATCTCAACGTGACCGGCCAATTAGACAGCAGAGGAGCAGATGGCAGGAAGAGCAAGGCCAGATGGGACATTTTTGGGCCGGAACAGTGAGGTTAGTGCCGAGACACCCTTAGACTAAGTGCCATTGAATCTTATAAGAACCACGGTGAGTCAGGACCTTGTTGTGTAGGAAGTCAATAGTGGCGTCGACAAGACACAGATTATGGGGCAACATTTACAGAAGTTTACCAAGTCTTCCATGATCAAGTCTCTGTACTACAATAAGACATAATGAGAAGGGTAATGGCTGACTTGTGGGAACCAATTTACAGCACTCTAATATGAGGCTCAGGAGAGAATTAGCCATCAGACAGACGGCAGCCACAGGGAAGTACCTGAGATTCACTTCAACGAAGGTTTGATTTTCCTAACAACCAGTTGGAGACCAAACATTCACCACTCCCTCCACATGGAAATCAAATCAAGCTCTTCGTGTTCCCCAAACAGCACTCCAGCACTAAATCAAAAGTGACGCACCTGATCTCTTCCCAATTGATTTTAAACAGAGAACAAATATGTTTATTTCAATTTGCAAGCCCCCTATTGAATTAAACAAGTTATTTTTATTTAAGCTTAACCTGTACATCTCTTGACACTGTAGCAGTTCCCCATGGCAGCTTATTAATGGTACTCCGCATCTTAAATCATCAATTCATCATCCACACAGTTTATTTAATTAAAGGACAGAGCCAATGTATTGGGGAAATTAATGGTGGTGCTTGCCAAATGCTGTGAATTTAAAGTCAATAAGCAGAGATCACTTAATAGTCGTTAATCTGCCTAGGGTGTGAGGGAGACAACGCTCTACATGATATGTGAATTCCACAGCTACTGTCTGAACCCCTTTATAAAAACACAGTCAGGTCTGGATGGATTGCCTCTCTCCATCACTCTGTTGAAGCAACCCCACCCACACACACACTCCCCTCTACCCTGCCAGGAATATTCTCTGGCCTGCAAGATGGAGGGGAAAAGTGGATAGGCAGCCGACTCACTACAGTTTGCAGTTCTTTAATCTTCTCTTTTCTTCTTTTTGACCTACTGTCTCCATTCATTGGATTGTAATTACACACCTTTACAGTACACTGTGTAAGGCCAAGCCACCAGTTCAAATGTGTTTACCTGACCAACCAGAGGTTAGTAACATCACATTTAACAGGTAATCTGGACGCTGAAAGAATGATGGGTTCTTTGAGACAAGCGAAGATCATAATATAATTGTTTACTGCTAAATCTTGTATGCTTTAGCTAAAAACTTGAATGCTGTGCTGGTTCTAATATGCTTTGCGTGAATTGTTGAGTCTTCATGAACTTGCAGTTGCCACAATGTAGTCCCACGATTGGAAACAAATAGTATCATTTAGCTTTGTGATTATTTATTTAACGTTTGGCCAAGAACTACATTATTTTATTTTCAGCTATATGATATTGTTATTATATAAATTCTGTCTTCAGAAAGAAAAGGGGAGTAAAGCAGGACTTGACAGACCATATTCATGGAGGGAATATTTTCACTTGACTTGACATCAGATTGCCGTCATTGCACTCATCTTTCATTCAAATATTTCAGAGCAATACTCAAAAATCTTAACACTGATTATGAGTGACACCCTTACGGATCAAGTCTGGGGCCCGGGGGCACACAGAGCACACATTCTCCCACCTGTGTGCTGTATGAAGCTTGCGGATAACAGATATGAGAGATCACACTCATGACGCTAAACAGCAAACATGGACTGATGGGAGATGACGCGTGGTTTTGTCTCTCTTAAGTGTTTCTCTCAGACAACACTCACTGTGCGCTCTTTGTTCTGGCTCTGTCTTGTGATAGGTCTGCGGTGTAGTGTGAGTCTGAAGCTGCGTCATTGCTAGCTATGTCTGAATGCTGCTGCAGGGCGAAAACCAGCAAATTTGCATAAATCTTCACCAGTGTCGTCCAACATTAGCATACACGTAATTCCACATGTATTCTGAAAAAGTGGTTTAATATCATTGCATCAGAAAATGTTGGCTACTATTTTAGCTAACTGTTAAAAACAATAGCAATATTGCGTATACAGTAGTATTACTGAACATTCAGGGATATGTTCCTATAGGTAAAAAAAAGAATATGCTCTCATGCTGAGTATGTTAAAAGATTAATGAATGAGCATATAACATTCAGAAATGCAACTTTCAAGGACAAAATCAATGTGGACAAGCTGGTCTCTCTACTAATAACTTCTTAGTATGTACATATACCCATACTAATGCAATCAGCTCAGCAGGATGCAGAGGTCTGCGTGAAAGTGACTGCTGTGCAACACAGCCAGCCTTTCCTGTTCACAAGCCATTTCTAAAATCCCTGTAATTCAGTGTTTGTACAAACTATATCTACAGCTTTCTAACAAGAGCAATCCTCGATGTTACACAATTGGGAATAATCAAATAGATCCCTTTTGATCTACTCCAACCTAGGAATCATTTTACATGTTTAATGGTCTCTGAATAACATTTTCAAGCCTCGACGATACAATTCTGCAATTTAAGTTGTGTTTGTTCAGCTTCTTTACACTCAGCAGCACCAACCATATCTCAGAGAGAAGGTCACGGCCTATCCATTATTAAATGGCTCGGTCATGGTATATTCAATTATTAATCACCTTAGCCTCCCCTGTTAGCGCCTCACAGTGCCAACATGGATGTCATGTTTAAGCAAATAGATACCTGCAGTCCAATACTATGCATGACCTTACACATAAATATAAAATGGAAGTTCTGATTACAAACATATTTAATTTCTTCAAGTTATTTCTAAAATGTCTGCTGGAATACAAAACCAATAAAAGACAAATCTGAAAAAACAAAACAGCATGGGTTGACGCTTACACTACAACACTGTTTGAATTGTTGTGATGAAATCGACAACCTATGGCTGGTTCACACCCCTGACATCGTTTGACTAAGGCACCGGAGCTGGCAGCCATAGCACCATGAAGGCAGCACAGGAGCAGAGATGTACTGTGAAAGCACTGCATGGGGCAGAGCAGCGAGAGCTCTGAGCCAGCCGCCCACCCTCTCTGAATCAGCCGTTTCTGTGGCGACCAGAGCACAGGGGGGTGGAGGGACGTGCTCGGTGAAAGTGAAGAGACAACACTTTAAACCAGGTGGGAGAATGTAGAGATGGATGGAAAGATGGACAGATGGATGGATAGATGGATGGGTGGATGGATAGATGGATGGATGGATGGATGGATGGATGGATGGATGGGTGGGTGGATGGATGGATGGATGGAAGGATGGACCATCTAAAGGAGATATGGTAGGATAGATGGGGGAGCTGGAGCTGATCCCTTAACATCACAGTCAATGACAGACTGACAGTCAGCACCAAACGAGAGCAGCATTCACAGTGTGACAGACAGATATGGAGGGGACATCTCACACTCGGTGGATTTGCCTGTGGCAGCTTAAACACAGTCTCGACCACTGTCTCTGTCAAACTCTCATTCAGCACTGTATGGCCCTATTAAAATGCACATATTTCTCAGCCCCTGTACAGTAAACCAATTATTGCTCTGCTGTGTATTCGCCTTAAATAAAGTCTGAGCAAATGCAGGCTGAACATTCAGAAAATATGAATGTTAGGCTTTGACATAAACGATTATGGGCTGAGCCGTCATTCCATACAACTGTAACAATAATTATTAAATAACAATGAAAATGATTACAGTATGTACTAACATGACGGAGAAGATGCTAAATCATTAAGCATTTGAGTTAGCAGTTCATATTGGTTGTATAACATTGTCACACTATAAGAAATATATAGATAGTACAAAGATTGTGGCGCAAGCAACCCATATTGATAGCTCATAAAAATGAGGCTGATGTTAACATATATTTTACTTAAAATTAGAAAATGCTCCACTATTTAGGAAAGTGGTTTGGGGCCCTATGAGGCGTAAATGTTTTTAGGATATAATTTCACTTTTATTTTGACAAATTAGCTTTAATAACATGTTCATGCTGTTTTCAATGCTGTGTATTTAAATCATATGCCTGCTACCACAGTTATGCAATCTTATGGGTGACACTAAACCCACAGTGTACTGTAGAGAGAGATGGAGTAGCTCTCCTGCTCAGAATAAGGCTCACTCTGAGCTCTAGAAAAGCCAGCACAGATCAGAGATTGGAACAACTGCAGTGTTCCCCAAAAAAAAACTTTGATTACTGTAGCCACACAATACAGTCTGTTTAATAACAAGTTCATCTGCATTGCATTACACAGTCTGACTAAAACACATTAGCTGGAACACAGCCTGCTTTATGTTTTGTGGTGAATATGGTTAAGATGTCCAACCAGGGGATATACACCCACACTCGCAAGAAAACACACACACACACACACACACACACACGCACACGCGCGCGCACACACACACACACACACACAGAGAGAAGTGTTCAAACAGATTGATACATTCCTTAAAATAGTAAACCTGCCCCAAGTCCCAGTTGCCTTCTCTCGTTTGTCAGTCAAGAGGTAAACAAACACACACCCACCACCCACACTCTCTCTCTCTCTCTCTCTCTCTCTCTCTCACACACACACACACACACACACACACACAAGTGTGCAAAACACATACACCATATTGCCTGAGACAACTTTTATCACATACAGGATAAGCATTTGTTTTAACCAACTCATCTTTGATTCTGCTACACAGCATGAGTTAATTTGAAAAAATAATAGCAATAGCAATAAACAAATAATTAAATAAATAAATTGCATTTCTGTTCAGAAATTGTAATATTTAACATAACACATATTTCTACCGTAAGCAGCGCGTGTGCTATTACAAGCATTCCGCTGGAATTAATGAGGATTCAGCTGCTCACCTGTGTTGTGTCAGCTTGGAGGTGGGCTCCCGATTTGAAGCCGTCTGTTCAGAGAAGTGCAGAAGGTGTGGACGGACTGGACTGACCCTCTCGCACTGGAATCCTTCCAGTGGACTGGCTCTGCACTGCCCTGCACTGCTCTGCTCTACACTGCTCTGCACTGCTCACAGCTCTCTCTCTCTCCCACCACTGAGTCTTTGAGACAAACACCAGCTCAGCCTCTGCCTCTAGCTCACACACGTTACAGCAGAGAGGCTGGGGGCTGCACACCCTTCATTCTCCTGCCTCTCTCTCCCCACCCCTCTCTCTCGCTCGCTCTCTGTTTTTCTCTTTTGCTCTCTCTCTCTCTCTCTCTCTCTGTTTTCGTGTCCTCTTTCCTTGACTGTCTACGTCTCTCCCCTGCCTCTCTCTCTTTCTGCTCTTCTCCCTTTCCTCTTCACTTGTCTTCCGTTCAGGCAGTCCTTTCCTCTAAGGCTGTATGGCTTGAGGCAACCCTGGCAGACGCACTGATCAGTTGAGCGTGCATACAGTGTGCATAGATTAGGGTAACTCCCTTTACAAGTGTTTATGTGTTAGAGAGAGTTAGAGGGATAGGATGAGAGCATGTTTGAGTGCCACTGAGATCAACTACGCAGACTTGCGCTGAGAGATAGCTGCTCCAGCATGACTTGCTTTCTTCACACCAGCCTGTTGAAGTGAGTCATCAGCTCTCAGCCAATCAGCAATCTGCAGGCTGCCTCTGATTAGAATCGCAGGAGTAGTTGTTGAGGCTGAAGCTTATGCACTCCCTTTTGTTGGGAGAGATGAAAAGGAAAAAGTCAGATCGGACATTTTATGGACTGCGTATGAGTTGGAGAGGATAGGGTTAATCTATCATGTAAGAGAGACTTAAATAGTTTTGCTTAACCATATTTAATCACAGATAAGACCCACACATCATTGACAAAATGTTATTAGCATAGGGAGACAATGTTCCAGTGACAAGCCCAACTACAGCTCATTGCAACTCAGAAATGAGCTCTTGAGGCATAACTTTCTTCTGCAATGTAGCAACTCATTTTAGCTCCTTTGGTGACCAGATAATAACATTTACTGGATTTGTCATGCCTGTAGGCTGGGCTTGGTAGGGATCAAACTCACGATTTGTACAATTCAGACTAGGAGATATGGGTGTTGAGCAAGTGTCAAGATTATTATTAGCTTCCCTGTTAGTTAAATAATGATATATTCAATGCATTGAGGAAAATAGTCGAAATAGTTTCTGTTACAGAATCTCCAGTCCAATTAAAAAATATCCTACTATAGTATGACAATGGAGAAGAGTAACATTTAAACCATGATTATGGTAAATCAACATGAAAAGACACAGGAATGTAAGGAGATTGTGACTAGAAGAAATCGAACCTATTCCATATGACTGAAAGGAATTCAATGGTGTAGCTGCTAAACTAATTTCCTCTGCGCACAATTCAGTCTGAAAATAGGGCTTGACATCTAATGCACATAATAGAATATTCATATGAGTGAAAGACTCGCAAACACTAATAATCTCTCTTTTGTCCATAATGTCTGCAAAACAAATGACTGTTACCATTATTAGTGGTGTTTTTCTGCATGGCTCTTCAGAATTGACATAAAGTTGGGCTAAAATGTGGATGGAAAGACAGAATAGAAGAAGATACCAATCTTCACTGAGACAGCACCTATTTTAAACCATTTACACTGATCTCAGCCGGGATTCTGTCATGACAACCAGAAAGGAGCTCATCATATGATCAGAGTGGCTCATCTCAGGAAGGTAACAAGTGGAAGTCATTTATCTCTGGGTCACCATATCACAATGCATTGACCTGGCTTCGTCATCCATGTGACTGACACCGGGCCATTTGGTCAGTGAAGTATAATAACGTTATTACACGACACACATTGGATAGTATGGGTGTAAGGTGAGTGGTCCTTTCTGGTGAGACAAGGCTTCACCGCATAAAAGAACATTACACTGCCCCAGAGGGTGTTCATTCGTTAAACTGTTACACAGCTGTTACTCTATGTCTCATCCTCAGTCCATATAACTCTAGAATGTGGTGAAAAGTATGAATTTGTGTGTGACCGTGAAAGCAGGGAAGATCTCTACGCTTGTCTCTCAAACTTCGCTGAACCTCATAAACACAAAAGTAAGCCTCTGGTCTGTCAAATAGCACATGGGTATGTTATTACAATAGGCAATCTTCTGGAATATATGGATATTACAGTAACAATACCCCGTGAGCAATGCTGCCCTTTAAGAGGCCTATGTAATATATTACATTTCATGCCAGACTACTATAAATCATTGTCGAAGTTACAATAGAGTGAAAGCAAGCTGCCTTGGCCATTTGGCATTAGCACTCTATTCATCATCAATGGATGATCAGTGCCCATTGTAGAGCCACGTGAACACAATGACCTAACTACTCCTTCCACACAACATACAGCTTCGTCATTAGAGTCTATGATTAGGCCCAATCTTTCTCCTTCCACTGATTCAGCTGTTTTTCTGTAAAGTAAGGTGAGTGACCTCAAACATACACAATAACACGATACAGGAGAGGTTCACAAGCTGACCAATGGCAGAGGTCCTCAGTTTCAGCTACTGTATATCCTGTCAGGATTTGAGACACAAACAAAGTAAAAACGTTATACCCACAGGAGAATAACTATCTGTCACGATGATGACACCCCATATGGGTCTGGGAAAGGACACGCACTCACTCACTCACTCACTCTCTGGTTCCTCCACCCACAAGACGTTATTTCTTCTGCACTCCATGCTCCCTTAGGGACCTTAACATCTGTGACTCGGGCACTTATCTGATAGCAGCCCAATGATGTTAAATGCCCTGAGCTGCCAGGTCCTGTGTCCTTTCACACTCGTCTTCACCTCTGAGGAGCCCCCAATGCACAGGGGGAGCACTCCATCACTGTGTGCTGTCATATGGGATAACAGAGTGAGCAATGAGATAACTGTGTGCGTGTGCGTGTGTGTGTGTGTGGGGCAGATGGGAGAGGGGGGTTCACTTGAATAGCAACAAACATTAACCACTTATTTGGAAATCAGGTTTGAAGAGTCGGGATGATGAAAATGCAAGACAGCATAGCATAACACTACACAGTCCAACACAACTCAGCACAGCACAGCACATACTGTGACACAATGCAATACTCCAGACAGCCCAGCAAACCCAAAATCTGATCAAACTTTCCCTGACCAGAGTGTTCTGAGGCTACTGGTGGTCCTCTGAGAACAGAAACAATTTACACCATTGTACAAAAAGAGAAATGCAATCATCTGCCCAGGAAATAGAAACAACAAAACATACACAAACGTTTACATGATTTCCCCATGAGGGTGAAAACACATGTTGTTGTAAAAGTGTGGTGAGAAACACGTTGATTGCATTCTAAATAGAGAGGCTTCTCTGCAGTCGGTGCTTTTTATAGATAACCCTGTCTCTTTAGCAATACGCAATCATTCTGAAAAAGTTATTTACTGTAATGTGTGTACAGTAAATAACTACAGGCCATAGCATGCTTATACTGTCCCAATATCCCTGGGAAAATGTTTTCTATCTGCTTAGCTGTAAGTATATCTGTAAGATGTAAGTAGAAAGATGTAAGTATAACAATATGTTTAATATTTTTGATATCTACAATTTTATCTGTACCAGAACACAATTGTATCTTTATACCACACATGTAGATATTAATTTATATAGAGTCATAAATACACAAAAGAAAACATTCTTTCCACAGACTACAATACATTCCCTGGAACATAAACAATGTATTTACTTGATATACATTGCAGGCACATACAGTATATTGTATTTTTACTAAACCAAAATATGAGTCATTAAAGTTGTTGTACGTATGCACACTGTACACACAGGAATGTTTTATGATGTTTATTGATTATTAGAAAGTGTTAGTAGCAGACTATTTGGTGTTCCATTATATAACTGTCTGTGATGTAATGAATGCAGTGCCCAAAGGGTTAAAACAGGGTCCTATCTTCTCAAGCTTAAGCCCACTAAGAGCTTTCAGGAGATGAGCCATCGATTCCCTGGTGGCACAATGCACAACCGAATATACAGAAGGAAAAACACTCAGGAAAGATAATCCACTTCCATGGGCCTGAACAATCTTTTGTATCACACCATGCAAATCAAGAAACACGATGAAAGTAGAATTACCATAGAGGTTGTTTTGTGACGGCCTATACAAGTACATGATAAACAAACAATTATCACAACGTGGATAAATAAAGGTTACAGTACAACATACTGTATAGATTATTCTCCCCTCTCTGCACATGGGCACTGTGTGCAGCCTGGTCTTTTGATCTGTTATCTGATTTGCAAGATGCCACCATCACAAGAAACACACAGGGCACATTTTACTCTCTGTCAAATTCCTTTTCAAATCACTGGCCACACGTCTAATAAAGGCAACGCTACAAAGCCCCAACTTTATGACTGTACAAATTATTCACACAAACTGCACAACCAGGCGAGCTTAACTATAAAACCCTCTGAGGAGATATTGGAACATTCCTTTGTGCTGCAGTAAATAAGGGAAGAGAATGTCACATCAGGCTATCAGATCCCCTTTCTTTAATACTACTTGGTGCTGGGACCTGCTAACCACATGGGTAGTAAATCACAAATGACTGCATCTCATATGGAAAATTCATGGCTTTATTTGGCATTATTAAAGGCAAATTTCAATATTCTAAGGTACAGTTTTGAATGTTTATTTCTGTCTGTGACTATCACACACTCCATGAGTTTGCTACATAATATTCAGATTGTTTATCTATTAGGGACTGTGCATAACATTTAAAACACATGCAAACCCGCCAGATTTAGCCACAAGGCATTTGCTCAACTGTCTATATAGGAAATTATAGCACAGCTTTACCTTTTAAATAGAATCAAATGTATTCAGATCCATGCTGCCTCTCTGTCCCATTGCCTGCATATTTAGTACATCCATTTCCAGCTATTAAATACTGTTGCTTTACTAATGAGCCAAGCTGCAATGAAAGGAAACCCTCTTTGGATACAGACATCACTGTTCAGAGCTGCACAGTGGGCACAGTGGACACAGTGGATAAAAAGATAGGATATCATTATTTGTGTACCACACGTTATGAAAGCTGTTTTATATACGTGTCTATTTTTGTGTGTTCTGCAGGCATGTCTCCTGCAGGGGACTGCTACAATAGGATGTCCGTCAAGCGTGATGGAGAGGTTGGAGGTAATGCATTGCTAGTTCCACAGGCCTGTTGATACAGCAGGAACATTTCAATTTCATTACAAGTTATGTAGCGTGTCGCTCGTCTTTCAGAATGTGATTACATTTGTCTTGTTTGGAATGGACAGAGATAGGAGAGTGGAAGCCCAGCCACTGATACAGCCTGTAATTTGTCCTCCGTGCAGGTGAAATACATCTGACAGAAATACATATACAGCCCGCCCTCCCGCCCTCGCCTCCCATTGCTCATACATATTTTTTGTCTGCCTTCTACCTTCTTATGAGTGAGATAATGTTTAACTGGTTGATATGTAAGGCTTATTAGTGGTTGACTTTAAAGACGTTTAAAATAATTAATTGAGCCCATGGGGACCATATATGAGGCTGCTTTATGTGGGCATAGTACATTTTCTCAGAAAAACTTCTAAGAATATAATCTATTGTATTTTCTGTAGAAATTACATTTATTTAGGCTAAACTGACGGTTGTGTAAGTGGTAGCATGTCATTTATTTGCCACAATAGGACAGATTTGAGTATCTGTGTGATGGATTTTTATTCTATAAGAATGACCATTAATTAATGCTGCGTTTGTTTATTAGGATCACCAAAAGATGTGCAAAATACAATAAACAGTAAATCAATTTACCGTAATGTACTATACTAAATACATAACTGTAAAAAAGACAAGCGTACAAGCAAATCTCAAAGCTGGAAAGGAAAACACAAAATAAAAATATATTAGCCTGCCTATACAGTATCTTAATTATGTAAAGAGGGCCTTACTGTATGTAGAGATGGACTCCTATAATCCCCCTCGTGTATTATTCCCATACACGTAATAAACAACAACCAATAAAACCAATGCAATATGTACAGTATGTGCACAACACAGCATGTCTGTCTATCGATGCCTACAAATCTCCAGCTGAAGATGACTTGTCTGCTTAAATCACTTGCACAGTCAAAACCATCCATACAGCAGAGGTGGAGACTGCAATACTGAACAAGACAGATCAGACACGGGCATGCGTCTCAGACACTGAATGTCATTCAAGCCATTCAGACAATAAGGTGCTCTGTCTCCTGCATGAGCACAGGGCTTTTGCAGACGAGCAGCTAACAGCTGAGAACATTTAGATTATACTGATCACGTGATTATGTGTCACCATGATGACCATTCACAAGCAGTAGAAAGGTTTAATGGTGAAAAACAGCCTTG
>JAODUH010000022.1:2901634-2911814 GCA_027564835.1 Typhlichthys subterraneus | reverse complement strand
ATGCAAACACTTACATAACTGAATGTTAAGACTTAGGTTATACAGATTCTATTTTAGACCTTAAAGAGATTATTGATGTATGCCTTTCATATTTTGGAGACTAATGATTGTGACAGTGAGCAAGAATGAGGTGCATAGAGGAAATGTGTGTGCATGAGAAAGGCAGAGAGCCAAATATATAGTGCATGTGTGTGTGTGTGTGTGTGTGTGTGTGTGTGTGTGTGTGCGTGTGCTTGTGTGCGTGTGTGTGCGTGTGTGTGTGTCACTGTCTATGAAATTAGCAGACTTTAACATATCACAAATGATTATTATTTTTGATCATGAGGCACATCACAAGATGTATTGCTGTCATTTTTGAGCAGCAGCTTACACACACACACACACACACACACACACACAAGCATGCAATCACGCACGCACGCACATACACACACACACACGCATCTGATTCAGCTTTGATCGCACACTCCACATAAACACATGCCACCTACTGTCAACCCACGTATAACCTCACAAGTAACACAAAGAGGAGTTAAAAGTTAGAACTACATCCATTCTTATCCAAAGGGATCACAATTTCCCTTAACGTGCATCAGTGTTTGCTGTCATTCTTTTCATTGCTTCTGTGTGTGATTAAATGATTCAGTGTGTGCATGTAGAGGGATGTTACAGTTGAAAGGTATACCAGACACCCTGTGTCACTGGTACAGCTCTTAAAAAGCACACCTGTCACTACAGAGGAACAGGGCGAGGCAGGGAACATCAATTAGACTTTCATAACGATTTACTGCGACTCTAAACAAAACTTAGAGCAAAAAAGTAGAATTTCAATAGATTTCAATTAGGTGATTCAAAGAACAGATTAGGGAGAAAGCCTCTTAGCCAGTTTCCAATCACACCGAGTCAAATCCATCACTCTGTAGATACCCAGCATGGTCTACCAGTTCCTCGTTTTCATTAGTTAAACAAAAACCTTCTTTGGGAATGTGGATTATTTTGTTTAATAAACCCTTTATGCAAATCATAAAAGCAAATTATTGCATGCAAGAATGTTGTTCTGTTTGAGCTGTGACAATCTGCATGAAAAATAACAATATTCCATACTCAATTTTATCATGGAAGGGCAGGCAAAATTATTGACGCTGAATATTATTTTTGCTTTATGTTTACTGGTATGGGCTGTATGAAATGGTACAGGAAGATATCTGAACATGCAGCAATGACAGGACATCAGCAGCCTGACACAGGCAGAGAAGCAGGCTTGAGCAGTTTGCTAAAATAGTTAGCATGCTAGCTAGCAAACTCAACATCTCTGTGCCTGTTTAGCATATGAATCATGTGATGTAATGAAAGGAGATTAGAAATGCCTGCTGAATATGTGCAGCTTTGATGGTTTTACTGGGGATCGTGTGCAGATGAGTGCGTGGGCGGGCTCACTGTGTTGTGTGTTGTATGTGGATGTGTTTGTTGATGAGGGTGACATTTGGGTTCACAGTGAGGGGTGTAACCACCAGCATCTGGGTCTCCTCTCTCAGTCCTCAACATCAAGCGTAGCATAAGAGGCTTCACTTATGCTACGCTTGATGGAATACTGGAACAGGAATACTGTACACCTCCAATAACTGAATATCTGTTAAACTGTGGATTTTTCTGTCTACTGTATGTCTGCTACATTTATAGCAGCCTGTAGCAGTTAAAGGTATAGTCATCTTTTGTAAGCTAATTGTAAGGTAATGCACTTTTTGTAAAATATACCAAATATCAAAGACATTATAAGCTATAGGAGGACTTTGTTAAATATGTCCTCGCAGTCCACTATTTTACCATTTTCTGTGACAAGAATTCTCTGTGCAAATATAATCGGTACATCTACACAGCACTGGCTCTGTTTGTGTTGTGGTCAGTCCAGTACATCATTGGTAGATGCCATATGAGGATGTAACCAGGGCCCCCAGGTCTGTTCACCATCCCTTGAGCCTGAACAAAACACACCACCTCCTTTGCAGGGGCAGAACATACAGGTAGAGTTGCAAAGAGACATCCATTTGAAAAGGGTCATAGTCCATAGCAGCATCTTCCCCTCAATAAGGGACATAAGCACTGGGTTTTAGTGCATATTAACCATTAGTCTAAACATTTGGTCCAGTGTCTGGACTTTGTCTAATCAAGGCACTGGCCTCCTAAACCAGGATTATGGTCCCATCTGGTGTGTGAGCGAACTGACTGGCACCCATAACCCAGAGTTAAATTAGAAACCATCCTGTGAAACGCTCTGTCTGTTCCATGTTTTGGTTTGATATTGTATTCAAGTGTCTGTTTCTTGCTAATATCTCTGACCCTGTTCCTCATGTCACTGTTCCCGCCCTTCTGTTTCTTTGTTGATTACTTCATTAGTTCCACCTGTTTCAATCCCAGGCTTCCACGTTGATTTTATTTTAGGCTTCACCTGGGCCCCTTGGTATTTAAACCCTTGTATTGCCTCTGTTGCTCGTCGGGGGTTATTTCACATAAGTATTTGTGCTCTCTGTATGGTGTATGTTAATAAATCCAGCATTGCTATTGTCACGTTATGTCTGCTTGTTGTGCATCAGAGTCCTTCCTCACCACCTAGTATTGCATTCTAGGACCCTTTGCTGCCTTGGTGTGTTTACAAGCTGTCCATCCTTCTAAACCAGCGATGCTGAGTTCACTCTGGGGTAGTCTTCAACAATAGGCTTACATTTTATTCAAAAACAATGTATTATTGATCATCCTCCTAGCTTTAAACTGAGGTGGAAGCCTTACCGTTAACAATTTAAATACATATTCATTTGGTTTAATATTTTTGCTATTTCTAACAAATTTTCTCTACATTTTACTGAAGATGCTTTGACGATGCCTCATAACTGTATGCAGCATGACAAGTTGAGTTGGCTATAGCTACTGTATAAGGGTATTATGTAAAGCCAGATTTCTAGTCAGTTTTCAGGTTTTCAGGTTTCCCTGTCATCCTTAATCATTTTAACAATGAAGCAGGCTTCTCGTGTGTAAAACCCAGAGCCTACAGTATATGGAGAGTTTTTGTATTTGACAATGTCATTTATTTTTTAGTATGTGTAACTATAACTTTTCCGGCAATTTGTGTTAACAGATGTTTTAATAATAATGTATATATACAAGGGCTACTGTAGCGCAATATAAAGAGAAACACCCATCATACAAGACTAAACCCAACAGGACTTCAATACAGTACTTACATTATAGTGCTGTCCAATAATGTTTGTTCCTATACTGAGTATTGTGCTATACCAAATCAAATGACCCCCACCCCCCCACACACACACACACATACATACATACATACATACATACATACACACACTTTATTTTTGTTACAGAAAGTATTATGCATGCAAGATCTAGTCAAGAAATGCATAAGATGTGTTTATAGAAATGTGTGCATTACACTTTATGCTTGTTGCTTATTATTTGCACTTGCCCTGCCTCTTCTAGAGAGAAATATATTAAACAGTTTAACAAAGCTGGACACGCTATAGTCTGTTCTATCTATATGTGTGACTAGACCTGCCAAACTTGCATAACACATGCATAATTTATGTAAATGTAAATGTATGGTTTTGGTGATTTGTCTGGTGAAGGTATCATAGTCATAAGCAACATATGATGTTTGATGGACCTGGTCCAGTCTATGCAGACCTCATATTGAATTTTGTCAGAATATTTCCAAGGATTGGGAATTTCTAATTTAGCTAATTTAGCTAATCACATGTTTCTAATTTAATTACATTTTGTCACGTGTCAGTCAAACCAAGGCTCTGGTCTAGTGTTTATATCAGAGGCTAGAAGCTGTATACATACAGTATACAGCTATGATGTATACTGTATGTCATCTTCACATACTGTACATCTCCAAAATAAAGATGATAAAAACTATATAATACCTATTTTGTATTAGGGATTCACAGCTGTTTGTATATCACAATTTACAAGTATGGAAAAACTATATATGGACAATACAAGTACAGTATTTTAACAATACTATGCAAATGTACTAATTGTAAGATTTTTGGGAACAAATAATCTGCTATATTCTGTGAATGCACAGTAAATTAAGGTTTTATTTCCGGTAAAACACAAATCCTATAAATGGTGCCTTCCCAGTGTTGTACACCCACCATCAACACAGCTCATCTCACAACATCCCGATCCCACAGATGCTCATTTGGACTGAAATGAATAGAGGGATGTTTGTCCTGTTTTTTGAGACCACTAGTCTATTGGTAGAGGCTCCAGTAGCTTTGTTATACAAGGCATTGTAATTCAGAGTCAGGGTTAAAAAGAGCTAACACATTCATTAGCGGTGAAGGAGCATGCCTGGTTCAGGTTCAGTTGTTTCCTTACAGTGTTAATACGCTAACAGGTGGATGCATTCATTCATGTTCATATCCACTTCCTGGCCCTTCTATCTGCAAGAACCAGCAGTCTCCAGTCACCTGACCATACAGTCTCGGTCTCTCTCTCTCCCTTTTTTTTTTTTTTGCAAAAGCAAATGCTCAGTCTGGCGGTTGGCTGCCTGACCCCATTTGCGTCATGGTGCAACCAGTGGTCAATTCCATTATTGTTGTTTGGCTACTAGTTGACAACAGAACAGGCGCTCTTGAATATTACTATACCCTCACACATTACCTACACAGTACATTACCTATACTACATACTGTATTCAAGATGCCCAAATATGTATTTTTTGTCCATTCTTGCTCTGATATAGCAAATCATCTGTCAACCATTAAATTACCTTTACATTACCAAACATGTCCCTCTCATTTGAACTGACTCAATTTGACAGCAGCTCTTTTTCAAAGATAGAGCAAGTACCCCTAATATTTTGTAAACACATTTTAATTTCTGCTGCTACTTGGTATAAAGCATCATTTGAAACCCAGCAACAAGATGCAGTAACCACAGCAATGATCTCTGAATCTCTGAATGAACAGGTAATATGTGAGCATGTTTATTTGAATGGTAGGTAAATAGCACCCACTATTGGCAAATATTAGTATGCACTACCATAACAGGTATGCTACATGTCAGTTACATAACATTGATATATTTGATCCAGGCTTCAGCACGCTTGAAATTTGGCTGAGGTGTTTCTCAGTCAATGAATATCACGCAACATTCGTGATTTCACAAGCAAAGCTGTCATTTTGTATCATCTACAGTGTTTGATTATTCTTTATGCAAAGTTAACTAAATATTTGGGTCACGCTAGACACCAGTATATCACATTTTAGATTTTCGTCACCTTAGTGCGTCAAAAGCCTCTTAGTAGTCCTTGTTCTAATGTGACTGATGTGATGCATAACCCTCGGTGTGAAATATACGTGGGTGCGTTCTGGTGAATGTGCCAGGCCCTTCTCGGAGTGTTCTTTCTTCTACTGATCAAAGACAGATCATGTAGGAAGAGTGAGAGCGTGTCACAAATTGCCCACTGTTTTGTCCTAGAAAATGTAGTCATCCTGATAGAAAGTCTGTCATTATGACGTGGCTAAGAGATGGTCACAAAGCTGCAAAATATTGTGTCCAGTCCAGCAGTAATTAAGCTATGCTGAGACAATTGTGAATTGATTTTCTGTTATTATGTGACAAGCTGAAAGCATGGGAAGAAAACCATATACACAGCTGATTATATAAAGTAGTGTTTAATAATCGTGCTTTCATGATCTCATTAGCAGACTCATTGGGAGACTCAGACAGTGCACCCAATTCCAGAAGCTGTTTTTATGATTCGAAGGCCACCATGTCATGCTGTTCAACCCCTCCATATAAAAGTCAGCTACTGTATTTATTCATCTTATCTTTTTTGGGGAGCTCTGTTTCAAGTAACATCACTGCTAGCTAGATAAAGCATGTCCCTGAGTAAGCAAGTGAGTGTGTGTGTGTGCGCATGCGTGTCTTTTGTGTTAACTTCTGCTCTCCTCCTTTTGTTAAATCCTGATTTAAAGGACAGGGGTGAAGCTGGCTCAGCATTAAAATGCAGTAATTGCTGTAAATAACAAGAATTGGCATAGTGCTGTTCTATACACAACAAATGTTTTACAAAGTTGTAATGACATTACTTTTCCACTAGAGTGCACAATCTACCTATACTGTATACAAGGGCTGTAAACAATATACTGTTTAGTTCAATTATGTAACACTGTCTATCAAACCATAGCAAAAACCAGCAGATACTTTCAGTAAAGTATTGACTTGTTCTAGTGAATGCTTTCAAAATGTCCAATATACAAAAGATTTCAATATACATATCAAATCAGTGATGTGAAAACTGTGTTTACAAATGCCATAACACATAGGGACATGTGTATGTTTTTAATATACTGTAGGCTTACATTGTATCACAATCTTTTTTATTGTAAAGCCATTCTTTGATCATATTTACCCAATATTACCAAAGTTGTTGTAGGTCTACAATATAAGCAAGCAATAGGCTGAAGATGACATACCGTATAAGAATGACCTGTTATCAGAGCTCTGTTGCGTTAAACCCATTACAGCCCTGTGAGAGTAACGCGCATATGAGCTCCAAATCCCTTTAATACAACACCTATTAGGAAAGTGCTGAGGTCTAAGCTAGCAGCAAAGATGGTCTATCACTCAGCAAGTAAGCCTATTCTCTAGTCAAAGAAGTGATAAAAATAATAAGAGCTGCGATGTGACCTTCGCAGAGATGTTGTGCATTACAACACCTTCCTGGTGACTGATTCAACCTACTGGCTTCGTATAATAGCAAAATGTTTTTTCTCTTTATTGTCAACGTTAGTAAAGCTTTCTAGTTACAACCACATAAAAAAACAGACTATAGGGTCTCTTACACTATAGATTGTTAGTAAGCTACAGTAGCCTATATGTCTGGAAAAGGAGGCCAAACCAAAAATGTGTATATTTAAAAGTGATCACAGCTTGGTAATAATGAACCATATAGACATAAACTACGTTAAAACATAACAAACAAAAAAAAAGAGAATCTGCCCAATCATTTGCTATAAATGAAGGTTGTCATGCACCTGTCAGAACATTATACCTCACAAGTTCAGAGCTGCATAGTGGTATAGCCGTACTGTATGTTTTCATGAGAGGAAATGATAGAGGACCAGATGCAAACTACAAAAGATTTTGGCAAGTGACCTCTATTGGACAACATGGCTTATGAGCACATTTCTCAAAAAAATGGAGTATGACATTTTGAAGTATGGAAACAGTTGTCAAGCTGTTTGGGAAACGTACACAAGGTTAAATTGAGATAGTTGTGTTTTTTATTGTATTATACTGGCAAATACATAGCTTTTGGTTGCAACTGCGTATCTAGGTTAATGATGCACAACTGCTTATCTAGGTTAATGATGTTGATAGTTGCTCATGTTTAGGATGAGATGTAGAATCATTTTCTAATCATGCTTTGGTCTGAAAGAGGTATAGGACAGCTCTGTATGAGCAGGTGTAACCTTAATATATTGATGAGTGGTCAGTTATGTTTGCAGTGGTAGCTGGATTATCTATTAATTGTGGCCTAAATCACTTTGTGCTGACAGATTTGGAAAGCGATAATCCAAGGTGTGCTTTTAAAAGCCCAACTGTGGCCACCCAGGTCCATTTGTAGCCAAGTCCCTCTTCACCTCTCTGTCCAGCCAGAAGAAACAACATCACTGAAGGGCTGATTGCAACCGCCCACCGCAAACATGAACGGCACAGAGGGACCGTATTTCTACGTCCCTATGGTAAATACCACAGGGATTGTCCGGAACCCATATGAATATCCTCAGTACTACCTTGTCAACCCAGCGGCATACTCAGCCCTGGCTGCCTACATGTTCTTCCTCATTTTGGTGGGCTTCCCTATCAACTTCCTCACCCTGTATGTTACCATTGAACACAAGAAGCTGCGGACCCCTCTTAACTATATCCTGTTGAACCTGGCGGTGGCTGACCTCTTCATGGTGTTCGGGGGGTTCACTACTACCATGTACACCTCTATGCATGGCTACTTTGTCCTAGGGCGCCTTGGCTGCAGCCTTGAGGCGTTCTTTGCTACCCTCGGCGGTGAGATTTCCCTCTGGTGCCTGATCGTTCTGGCTGTGGAACGGTGGATTGTAGTCTGCAAGCCCATAAGCAACTTCCGTTTCGGTGAGAACCACGCCATCATGGGCGTGTGCTTCACCTGGGTGATGGCGTGTTCCTGTGCCGTGCCGCCTCTGCTGGGTTGGTCTCGTTTCATCCCGGAGGGCATGCAGTGCTCGTGCGGCGTGGACTATTACACGCGCGCAGAAGGCTTCAACAACGAGAGCTTCGTCGTCTACATGTTCACAGTCCACGCCTGCATACCCATGACTACCATCTTCTTCTGCTACGGCCGCCTGCTCTGCGCATTCAAGGAGGCCGCTGCCGCCCAGCAGGAGTCCGAGACCACCCAGAGGGCTGAGAGGGAAGTCACTCGCATGGTCGTAATGATGGTCGTCAGCTACTTGGTGTGTTGGATTCCATACGCTAGCGTGGCCTGGTACATCTTCACACACCAGGGCAGTGAGTTCGGACCCGTCTTCATGACCCTCCCGACATTCTTTGCCAAGAGCTGCGCCATCTACAACCCCATTATCTACGTCTGCCTGAACAAGCAGTTCCGCCACTGCATGATCACAACGCTGTGCTGCGGGAAGAATCCCTTCGAGGAGGAGTAAGGAGCATCCACAACTACCTCCAAGACCGAGGCCTCCTCTGTGTCCTCCAGCTCTGTGTCTCCTGCATAAATGGGCCCTTGGCACCTGTTATGCGATCCAGTATCCAAGAAGAAGACTTATACTCACCCCCTAGAAATGACCGAAGGCTAACATCTACAGAAATAACTTCCTTTTTGTATTTTTACAAACAAGTTGGTTCAACCTAAAGACAGTTGCAGAAAAGGGCAGCCCACTACAAAGTTGTTTCTGTATGTACAGAGAGTCCAGCGTAACAGTCTGTGAGATTTTTCTTTCCTGATAAGAATGGGAAAGAAAATATTTACTATATATTTATTTATATCTTTTACTGTTGGATCCTATATGTTACTGGCTTATTTTTGAATGTAGAGGCATGTATTCAAGGCAATGGAAAATAAATCACACTTTGCAAATTAATTCCTGTTTGTTTTATTTACAGTCAGAATGGAAATGAATGTAGAATATTAATAATCAATAAACGTGAATGATGTATTCAGAAGGTGTTCGTGTCATGAATGAGTCATATGTGCACTGCTGGATGGGGGTATTGGCAAGGTATTATTTTTCATGCATTATCATTGGCAGGGAATGCTTAATCTCAAATGAAATACATACATATACTCTGTGTAATCATTGAAGGACATTCAATGACATTACCTTTCTTATCCAATAACATAGCCCATGTTAATAAGATTAACATGGGTAGATAATCATTCAGTATAATCATATTAAAACTTCTAGTTGTAAATAGAGAAATGGCTCTTTAGAGGTGCTATAGAGTATGTAGACCCACAGATACCTTCAGAGTAGCAGGACCAATATGGGTCAATGAGAATGTATCGGCTGTGACTAATAAAAGCATCACATCTTTATTTTCATTAAATGGACTGCACTTATATTAGCTTTAGCATTATCTTAATAAACATTGTATATTATACAATGCTATGTTAGTTTTCAGAAGCCTCTCGATATACGGACAGTATTATAATGCCCTGTAACAATATAACAATGAGCTGCAGCATTGTGACAAATGAGACAACACTTGATTCTTGCAGCAGTGCTTAAATTGTAACCGTGCCTTGGAGCCAAACACCTCAAGATCTCTTCCATAATGTCCTTCCTGCGTAGCTATGGCAACCATCATACTGCAAGATTTGTCTCTGAATACATATATGATCAGCAGATTGGTTAGTACGGTTCAGGTAAAACATCATTAAATCAATGAATTGCAGGCTATAGATACAAACTTAAGAATGGAGCTACCTGTCACTTCATACAGTGTAGCTCTACTGTATAGCCATAGCACGAGGTTCCTGTTTTGTAATAGTTGGATGACAAAGATGATATTTAAGATCATAGTTTTTAATGGGTGCTATAAAACTACCATGGCCTTTATGGCATTATGGAATTATTGATTGTATCATGCT
>JAODUH010000022.1:2889090-2901534 GCA_027564835.1 Typhlichthys subterraneus | reverse complement strand
AGATCATAGTTTTTAATGGGTGCTATAAAACTACCATGGCCTTTATGGCATTATGGAATTATTGATTGTATCATGCTATTGCCAGTGGTTTTATGAAGGCCTTGTTACATCTTCTTTTAGATTAGTTTTTTTCCACCTCATTTTCATTACAGCTAAAATGCACTTTATATTTATCTTAGAATTACTTTTGAGCCTTTTTCTAGTTAAATGTTTTTTTTTTTTTTGTGCATATTGTGACCATTGTTTCATATAAGACGCCCATCTCTGCTAGGTCTTTAATTATTATTTGAAAAAGGGTTATCGTAAAGAAATGTGTGTGTGTGTGGTGAATGTCTGCTGAGGGCAGGTGAGAGGCAGCTTATCAGCTTCATGGGGGGTTTCTTTTACAGGAATGGTCCAGGCTGTCACCATTCCTGCACCTTTTCCATTCAAATGAATATTTACTATTATTGTGAATCAAGTTGTGAAATAAAATGATTGTTGATGAATACAAAGCTGTCCCCTCCTATTCTAATTAGAAATTAGACCACCCATATTCATACATTTTCTATTTAACACCTTCTACTCTACACACGTAGAATAAGCGTATACTGTACAGTAAAATCCAGTCAATATTCTAGAATATTTGTAACTGTGTATGACCTTATTATAGCATGTACTGCCATGTCTATCAACCACAAGAGGGGAAAATATCCTGACAAACTAACTAAACAGCTGTGCAAAAATATGAAATTATTTTGAATTTGTATGGAAAACTTTATTTGATAATAAAAATAGCATTCACAGACTTCTTTCGATAGCTACATATACATTGTGATCCATCTTAAGGAAAGAAGGTTTATTCTACTTGTACTGTCTTAGACTAATGTTATCTATAGCTTTATGGGTCAAATAAAGCTATGAACAATGTAGTATTTATATATGCATAGTTTTATAAAAAAAACAAACAAAAAAAAAACGATTTGATTGGCCCATATACATGTACTGCTTTTATCAACACCAAGACAGCATTATGTCTGGAGCACATTGCAAGAAATAATGCTTAAAGAACACACACTGCATACAAGTGCTTTATAATACAAAGGCAGGCTAGCCATTGAGAGAGAGAGAGACAGAGAGAGAGAGAGAGAGAGAGAGAGAGAGAGAGAGAGCGAGAGATTCAAACCATCTAACAGCTTCAGATTGACCAAATGTCTTTCATTTTAGAATGTATTTACATACCTGATTCAGAGAAAATTTACATTTTCCCAATGAATCTTCAGGCCCATTTCAGAAATATAAACACAATATCGCATTCCTCACTGTAGAGGTTTCTCATAAATTTCTCTTTTATACAAGAAAAAGGCAACATTTTATTCCTTGACAGGTTCCTATTAGTTACATAGTAAAATTCTTTACAGGTGATGGCCAACAGATTTAACATCTTCAGTGGTTTTCAACTTTTTTTTCTTCCTTTTTTCAAATACAGTACCATGGCAACAACAGTGAAAAAACTATGGATTCCATGTGGTTTATCCAATATCTTTTTAGTTATTTAGTGAAACATAAAACAGAATACACACAGAACACGTTTTAAAGCAGCAGTCAGACTCCAGTGGTATGACAGCATGGCTCAGGATGGCAGATATGTTGACTTCTGTACCGGAACATTCCATCTGTTTTGAACACAGGATTCTTCCCACCACATCAGCTCATTGCCCCGGTACCAAAGAAATGGTCAGGGCATAAAGGCTTGTATCAACAGGCGAGTAACAATTTTGCTGTAGTCTAAATGTATTTTTGATGTTTGATTTAAATCAACATCAGTCAAATGTTATCCACACATGCATCTTAATAATATACATTACACATTTATTTGAAATATAACTTCATTTAATAATTTTTGGATTTGGATTATGTCATCCGATCTGATATTATGTTTTATATTTTCAGATTATAGTGATCAACAAAGTTTATTGCTTATATTTGGGACAGGTATATCTAGGACAGGTAATCTTTCCTGGAGTTTCCTTACTCTTTTCTGAAGAAGACTTGACTTCCTCAGCCAGCCATTTTAAAACATATTGAGAAACTAAGACCAGATCGGTAGAGTTGCTAGTGTGTTTCATCCTTCATATGCTTCCATTTCTAAGTGAGGTCTATAGCAATTTTCCTGTTTCCTGTGTGATGTCATCAATTCTGATGGAAAATGGGAATGTGGTAGTTCAGTAGTAGGAACATGGTTAATGGCCTGCCACACAAAAGAGTTTCCAATCAAGGGGTATAACATGTTTTCTTAGGTACTGTATATACGTAGTTATACCTTGATCCTGAAATGTCACCTAAGCTTGCTCAGAATATGTGCCAATTACAAATAAATAGTATAATGATGCCAAAAAATATATATATTTTCTTTTTAACTTGATCTTAATTTGTCCAGTACACCACTGTGAACCGTCAGTGTCTTGTGCTATATTTTGTTTAGTACAGCAATTCAGGAGTGGAAAAAGACATCTAAAAACGTTTAAAACAAGCCTATTAGTTAGAAGAACAAGTTACCACAATTGGAAGCATGTTTTAAACCTCTGAGGGAACATATATTTAGAATCAGAAATGTCTACAAAAAAGCAACATCACTGATTTTATATGCAGGCACGTACAATACCTTTACTACAGTACAACAACCTCTGTTATGTTCAAAATAACTATAACAAAACAGCTAGCATGAACCCAAAGGATTGTACTCCTGCTGTTTTATGATAACAAGTCATCTTTTTTTCTTTTTCTTTTTTTAATCAACCAATTAACCAATTCAATGAATCAATGAAATCACAAGAGTTAATATCCTCATAAGTCCAATTCCAGTGTATGGTACATAGTTTCCATAGATGGAGGGAGGAGAGAGCGGCAAGGTGGGGGGGGGGTGGTCTCTGCTCTAGATGCTGAGGTCTTTGGGGGTTTCCTTGTACAGCCTTCTCTTGGGCTCAGGGAGCTGGTTTGGGCTGCGGCCCACCATGTTTTTGTGGCCCACGTTGTCCTTCATCATACTGTAGTAGTCTTTTAGCCTGGGCACTGCTGCATAGTTCATCTCTTCATGGCTGTAGCTGCTGTCAGGGGAGGAGTCACGCTCCACTCTGTGTCGTCTCTCGGGTGTCCCATTCATCCGGTATCTCTCAGAGGAAGAGTCCCTCTTGGGGGTGCTGTTGTTCATGGCTTGGTCAGGGGTGCGGCCCCTGAAGAGAGATGAGGAGTCGCCGTTGTTGCCGTTGTTACCGTTGTTACCGCTGTTACCGCTGTTGTTGGCACGCTCGGGGGTTGCAACCTCCCTGACCCGGCTGGGCGTGTGAGGGTCGCCCATGAGCCTGCGCTCGTAGAACTTCCGCTCGGGCGTCATGGCTGCCAGGAAACCCCCGTCGTCGCACTCGCGCTCGGGCGTGCGGTCCCGGTGCGCGCGCTCCTGCCGGCGGTCCACGGATTTGGCCCGTCGGCGGTCGGGGGAGGAAACGTGCTTCCGGGTGGGCGAGCGGTCGAGCGAGCCGCGTCGCTGCCGGCCGAACCTGCCGTCCAGGGTGGAGCTGCTGGTCGAGAGGTCCTTCGCCCGCGCCGCCGCCGCCGCTTTCTTCCCTGAGCTGTCCTTCCTCAGAGTCTTCAGGAGCTTAGAGATGCCACTCTCCGACTCAGACTTCTTGACTTTCTTGCGGCCTCGGCTTCTCTTGCTGCCACTGCTACTGCTCTCGTCGGGAGACGGTTGTCTGGGGGTACTTTGACTGTGATTGTTGTTCCAGGTGTGATGATGGTGGGGATTAAAGTGCAGGCCCTGGGAGTCCACGCGGTTTGGCCCCGCCCGATCCCCGTTACGGCCCCTGTCTCTGCCACGCACAGCCTCCTCCTGGTGCGATGGTTTGTGAAGATCTGGTGGGTAACTGGACTCCAATGAGGTGTGATATCGGCTGGTGACGGGCAGAGCTCTCACTTCCGGAGTGTTTTGTGCCCCGGGTGTGGGAGTGTGCCTGTCATTGCTGCCGTCTGCAACAGCGGAGGGAGGGCGGAGGAACAATTGAGAAGGTGTGTTATGTTATTATTACATGCCGTATGCTGATGTGGACCTTATCTACAAGGTGATAGCTATTCAGAGAGATGTTTCTGCTTGCTTTGCCCTGGAAACGCTTGCATGTGTACTGATAAACAGCCAATGCAGGATTTTGTGGAGGCATGCAAAGACATGCACCTGCAGAGACATCCACCAAAAGCATAAATATGGGGGAGGGGTAAAAAAACAACATCAACAACACAAAAAAATTAATGTAAATGACAGTAAGGACATTTCAGTTTCCACATCCACATCTTTCACTTAAGAACATTTTCTTCATGAGGCTGATAGGTTGAAACAAAAGTAGACATTAGATTGCAGCAGGTGTGATACATCAGCAGCAAATGCAGGGCAGATGTTACCAGGGAAACAACAGGCACCTACAATATAGGATGTCATTAACAACAAAGGAGTTAAGCAATACTTGAGCAACATTCGGGAAACAGCAAAAAATAAACATAAAAGCAATAAAAGCAAAATCCCAAAGCAAGACTGTTCTGTCTGCGAGTCTGGTGAAACTGGTCGTTATGGAAACGGCATGTGATGGAACGTGATTAATCTCATTAAAAAAGAGCCAGTGTGAGGGGGGCAGAGGGGCAGTGCATTATACAGTACATGGAGTTGTTATGAATGCACAGGTCAGGACAGAACGATGCATAGCATGTTTAATGCACACACACTAGGGATGCACCGACTGCATTTGTCTTTGACGATTACAATTACCATTTACAATTTTTAAGCCTGACTAGGCAGTTCCGATTCTGGACGATTCTGATATTCGCAGTAAAGCTTTCACAACATATTTTACAACTCTACGTCATTTAGATGCAGAGTTAGTTTAAAATGTACTACAGTAATTTTGTGCTTTTTTGCGGTCCCTTAACAGCTAGACGTCACTTAATTACTAAGATAGTAATTAAGTGACGATACATAGCTGGCAGCAACCACACGTGTCACCCTTATACAAGTCAGCATCTGTTTAACATAACAAATTTATAAAAATAAGATGCTTAGCTTACTTCTTTTAGTGAGATGAACAATATGTCAATAGATATCCTCTCCGTGTTTTATTTAAAAAGATAAAAAATAAACAGTTACCTTCCTAATGTCTTTCTTTGACAATGAATACTTTTCAGGTACTGTAGCCTTCCATGACAGTAGGACAGTAGGGCTACAGTAGATAATAAGCGCTTGGCGCGTAAACGTGAAGTCAGTGCAGCGCATATGCCACATCCGTGTAAATATGAGTGCTAACATAATCAGCCTGGACGATTGCTGATCAGGGCCAGTAAAGGTGAAAACTTTTCCATTCCGGTTACTGAATGGTCGTTCAATGCATCTCTGGTGTATACACGTGCAAGCACACGCACGCGCACGCACGCCCGCGCGAACATACACACACACACACACACACACACACACACCGAAAGAAGGATGCAAGCTTGGGATGAGCTGGAAACAGCAGTGAATTAAATTCATACGGGTGAGTGGGAGGTGGATTGGGACAGACTTTTGGCTACAAACCGTGGTCTGATTTTGGCCCATTAAGTAGAAACAGGGCTCTCCCATCTTGTCATTCCTTATTGTACCAACAGCGAGATGAGGAGCCATCATCGCTGTAGAGAAGAGGAAGAGCCCAACAACCAGAGACCATCAGAGAGAAAAGGAGAGGCGTAGAAAAGAGAAAAACAAATAAAAAGACAAAACAGTTTATAATAGATCTGAAAGATTGGTGGAGGAGGAGGGCTTTTGTAAAAGGAAAATAAATGCATTCTTCCATATCAAAACATCTTGCTGGGTTTCAGAGAGAGAGCTCCCAAAGATCAGACTTGAAGCCACAGAGACTCTGACTTGCACACTAAATATCTTTCGGAGAGACAATATTATTTCAGTTACCTATATGTGGAAATAAGAGTCCTGGAATGTCTCCTGGAGCAATTCATCCTCATTTATCAATATTATATTCCAAATCAAGCTTATTGTTATAGGGTATGATCAATACAGTAATATACAATCACTGGATCCTTAGGTGTTCTGCTAAAGATGATGGCTGTCCTGTTTCTCCATGCATTTCCTCCTACCCAGGCTGAAACACCCCTATAAATGTTAAAACTAATGATTCATAACCAGACACACTTGTATTTGTTTTTCTGACTATATTTACTTGTGTTTTTCGAAACGGCTTGATTTAGTTCTAACAAAATATTTCACTAAATTGCAAAAGCACTGTATTCTAAAACTATTTTCAAGAAAAAAAGAAAAAAAAAAGAAAAATGGGAGTGCACCTTAATGGCCTCCGTTAACTAAGCCAGGAAGGACGATCAGTATTTCATGTTGCCATTAGTAGTGGTTAGTAGTGTTACAATAATGGATGAAACAATGCATCAATATACTGCATGACCTACCATATTCGGGTACAGATCCATCTCCTCGCTTAAGCACGAGCCGAGCCCTCCGGCCTCCATTCTTGATCAACTCAATGGCACGTGCATGCTTCATGTTCTTTGTGCTCTCCCCGTTGATCTCAAGGATCTCATCTCCAACCTGGAGCAGAAAAGTCCTGAGACTTATGACAACTAGCTGGAGGGGTGCGCAGAAACTATTCCCATTGCCAAGTTAAATGTCACTCGAGTGCACAGACGAGACAAAAATAGACTTATTTTGACTTCGTACCCTCATCTTGCCGTTTCTGACAGCAGATCCATCCTCTGCAAGTCTTAACACATAAAGGTCCATGTTGTACTCCCGTCCCCCTCGCAGACTGAACCCAAAGCCTTTACTGTCTCGCTCTAGGTCCACAGAGTAGAACTCAGCATCCTGAACGCATAAAGGAACACGTGTATATAATAGACACGTGTAGACGTGTATAGGAACTCATGAATAATGTATGTATGTATAATGTATCAGCCTGTGAGCAGGGGAGAGATCAGTAAACAAGGGCGTTGCCAGGGCAAAGTTATCTGGCTTTGAAACCTTTCTTGTATCATGCAGCATCTCCATAACACGCATTATGCGATGTGCACTTTTTGGATTGTCTTTAATCTTGACAAACTATAAAATCCTACCTGCGTCGGCTGAATTTGATTTGGGGGAGGAGGGGGAGCTCCTTTAGACTTGGAGTTATTCCTGTTTAAAAACAACAACAATAAAACATTTATGAAAACACACGGTACGTCCATGAATATACGGGAGAATCACAGTGTTCGTGTTGGTTTGTGAGAAATATTCCATCACCCACCGAGTCTCGGTTTGAGGTGTGTGTGTGGTGGTGATGGTAGCAATCTTCTCAGCATTGGTCAGCAGAGACGCATTGGATGACTCTATAAAGATGGAGATAAACATAGCAAGGCGTCAACATTTCTATAGTTGTGTAACATATGTAAATATTAAATTGAACATTTCCAAAAATATCTATTGGGTACAACTTTGGGTTCAACTATCGTTCTTTCCAGAGATAAAATATGACGGTTTGTTCAGCAAGCCTCGCTAATGGCCACGGTATTTCACCTGATGCATTAACCGCCAGTTATGCTGTCAATGACAACACTCTCGTCATACGAAAGAAACAACAAAGAAAAAAGAAAAAAAAAGTGAAAAGTCATTCTGTTTCATCCTCTTTTCCAGGGGGAAAAGATAAAAGGGGGGAAAGTGCAGAAAGAACAAGGCCAACTGTCTTTTATGTCTTGCAAATAGAATGCTGAGCTCCCACTAGCAAGAATGTGGTAGCGTGCATTAGTCACCACTGGTGCTGGTTACATCACGGGCCTGCCTGTTTCGAGACTGCTAGCCTCTCCACCCTTACATGACTGGGAGACATGCCACACAGGTGTTTGTGTGTTCAGAATTAGAACGAAAAGTGAACACTAGCATCAAGCCCCATGTATCAAAGCAAATATCTCTCTGTAGTGGTATTCAATCAGCCTAATATGATGCTGAAATGTGTGTCTTGTGTATATGGCGTGTTATTTCATGCATGTGTGAGAGTGATGTAAAACGTCCATCAACGTTCACCTTATACTCATACATAGAACAATGGCGCTTGTGGCAAAAGCTGCATTCCCCCTCCATTGAGTCCCTCCCAGTTAAATACAAGGGTGCCCCTCCTCCAGCTCTTTGCAAGGCGATGGCCTGTTCTTGTCCACCATGTCCATATGACTTATTCATTCACCCATGAATAAGTCACATGGGCCCTGCTGCATTATGAAAACAGAAGCCTTACCATCGCCTGGGATGATCCTGAGTGAGACTGTGTTCCCGGCTTCCTTGATCAGGTTGACGATGTCCGAGTGGGACTTGTTTGTGATGGAGCAGCAGTTGACGGCCAGGATCCGGTCCCCGACCTTCAGCTTTCCACAGCGGTCTGCTGGGCTGCCCTCGATGATGCGGCCTATTTTGTGGGGCATGGCCACACAGGCATTTCCTGCTTTTGCGTTTACATGTGTTTGAGGGTGGCATGGTGGTGTCAAGTATATATAGAGTTGATTGAAATGGGTTGGTTGTGTTGATTGGATTCATTTAAAGTTTGTATTTTTGGAAATAAAATATAAAATAAAATAAAAAGACACAAATGGGATGGAAAGGGGGGGGGGTAAAGGGGGTAAAGGATTAATCATACCAATCCACCACAGCTCCTTGACCCTCAGATAAATTTATTAAACAGTTTGCAGGTTTCAGGGAAACTGTGTGCATGCAAATCACAACCTACCAGACAGTGTAGGGCAAATGCAAACTAATGAGCACAATGGGAACATGAGGGGACCTAGTTACTGCTCTGTCAAGTGCACCCACCCTTCTTATTGCTCCCGATTCCTTCATCAATGTAGTGTGACTCATATGCCACTAGCAGAGCCATGGGTGGCACATACTGTACTTGACAGCCTATCAATACCCTGCACAGGGCATTAGAACTGCTCCTCCTCAGCCCTGGATCAATGAGGAGTTTCTACCACGGGGTTTCCATGTTTAGGTAATAAGGTTATGGGGAGCGCAAGCTACATCTGAGTGACAGGAGCAGCTCAGAGGAGACCCCAGAGATCTAAATCTCTTTCCATCCATCCTCCTCCTCATTTCCTTCATCTCGGCTCCTCCCTCTATGCCAACAAGTTACCGTACCTCATCCTACATCCGAATGTATGACATCATTATAAGGCACTCCCCCTATTATGAGCTGTGGGACATAACTGGCTGGGACAGTGTTGTTGTTGTTGTTGTTTGTCCGGTGACACGGTTGCTGGCTATATTCAGATTAATGGAATACAAGGCCGTCAACAAACTCCTCTCAAGAGGAGTAGTAGTAGCAGGGTAGTGTTGCGGCAAACCTCTCGAGACCACAAGAACTTCTGGAACTGAATTCCGTGTCTCTGTTGCCATGGTGAATAACGCATTTTATTAGAATTTAGCATACCAACAACCTCCCATGGGCTCAATTTATTACCCTGATTAATAAGTGTCGCGGGTGTGTCATCCATTTCAATGTGCGACATGTGACACGTGCTAGTCAATCATTCTGACTCCTAACTATAACGGAGACCTTAGAACGACTTTGGCATTGTAAACCCAAAGGGGACCGTTATGGCAAATTTGTTCACACGAAGACATTTGCAATTGCTCATCATTGAGTGAGCAGCTGCAGTGGATGCTATTGTGCCTCGCCTTCGCACATAAGTGATATGAACAACTACGCATTGTGCTGAGTAGACTGTAATTACATGCTGAGTGAATAGTTGAGGGCAGTTGTAAGGGCCTGGATCTGTAATGGGATGTGGTGGGGTTGAGTGAATGCCCTCTCACGTAAAGAGACCTCCTGTTTTGCTCACGATAGGTTTGAGGCTCCAGTATGCACGCATTGCACTCCTGTCAAATGGCAGTGCCAGAATGAAAATATTGATATATGTCCATGCCACATGATGTATATGTTTAGCATACTGTAACATGTGTATGGGTGTCAGCTGCCTTTAACACCATAAGCCAGTATTAGTATGCTTGTCACAATAATAAGAGCAGGCTAAAGGTGCTGTAGGGTGTATTTTAGAGCTATACATACAGTGTTTTGTTAGAAACACCATAGACATCAGTCAGTTATCAGTAAGTAAAATACTGTGAGAATATATGCTCTGGTTGATAGCCCCCGCCTCCAGATACCGTACAGTATGATAAGTCAATTTAGATTCTGATCAATCATGCCATCTTTTTTTTGATTGGTCTGTTGAAGAATCTAAGATGACACTCAACATGGAATGTTAGACACAAGTCCCTCTGGGGAGCCGTCCATCAAAACTGTTTGAAAAGGGCAGGTACTGCACTTGATTGGATCTGTCTGTCGTTGTTTTTAAGTCGTTTCAGATCTGTCTGTCATTGTTGATTTCATGTTGTTTTCCCTGTTGGAACACCTAAACCACCGTAGCTATCAGTCAATTGCTACTCTGATTTTTCTAGGCTTTCCCGTCTGATACTCGCAACAGTTAAACTGAAGCTTTTGAGATCGGGATGGTCTTGCGAGGCTATGTTGAACATACCTTGCCTGTCAATCACATGAATTCGCGCACACACACAACAGGTTTGTCAACGGCACGTTGCTATAGCAGACCAACGGGTTCCAGAGGGAGGGAGCAGAGGAGGAAGGTGGTGGTGGTGGTGGTGGTGGAGGTGTTTGGGTTGTTGATTTACAAAATGTCCTAATTTTTATAGCTAGCTCTCATGGCAAGTCTCAAATCCTACCCACAGATGCTTTAACCTGAATAATACAGAACTTGCTTACACACAAGTCAGTCACCCAAGAATCAAAACATCCAACCAAATTATGCCTTCAAGTAAAAGAGACGGGTTAAATAAATAAAGTCAGCTCAAATCAATGACCAAATTGGTTAGCATTAACAAATAAACGCTAGTTAGCGCCAAGACGGCAGTTCACCTACCAAACGTAGTTCCGGCATCGGGCCTGGAAACAGACGACACGATGACGAATCCAAACCCTTCGTTCTCCCCGCGTTGGATCTCCACATCGTAGGGCTGCAGGCTAGCAGGCACCACAGCACTGCCGCTGCACCCTCCTCCCCCGCTGCCTATGCCGCTGGTCGACCCGCTGCCGGAGCTCACCGTGTTCAGGGAGTTCTGGCTCCCCTGGGGGGTACGCTTCCCCTCGGTGAGGCTGGGAGCCTGGGTGCTGCTGTGGTGGGAGGACGCCGGGGATGGAGGCACGTCCCCTTCTCCTTTAGACACTGAGTGACAGAGGGAGGAGCGGGGTAAGAGATGGAGTCCCGCAATATGACCACTCGACAGTGGACAGAGTTATTAGTTACATTTATCTGGTTAAAAGGTCAAAGTCGGCTATTGTATGCAAATACACTTTTTGTCAAATTCACCAAATATCTCCTCACTCTTTGCTACGTAGCTTACCGTGCTCTGCGCATACTGGAAAAAAACAATCCGGCACTTCTACACAGCTCTGGCTCCGTAAATGGGAACATAAACAAAGTAGAGTACACCACAACAACATTGCCACTTGGCTTTGCAACGCATTTCAATGTGTGCCCATCACACTGAAATGCGTTGCTTCTGAGGGAAGATTGTTTTGATTTGAGCTAGACGTTAGCCAGCGCTCTCGAGAATGAGTGACTAACCCTGCCTTTAAGTTACAGTGTAATGTTTGTGTGTAATACTGTTCTTGTTATGAGTTCAAGGATAGTCTAGTGTGTGAGCATGCATTCAGGCTACATAGTCTGTTAACAGTGCATACGTGAAGGCTAAATGCATGAATGTTGGCAGTTTCTGGGAAGACATCTTGGAAGACAGAAGGAGAGGACTGTGTGCACCGTGCATGCATAAATGTGCCATGTGTTCGTGCCCGGGCTGGTCCGTGTATGCGCGTATGCATATGCATGCATGCGCGCGGTGAACACGAGCCTTTCTCACCTCCATATCCGGAGGCCTTGCGTCTGACGGTGAGGTTGACGTGGCCCTGCTTGGCAGCTTGTTGCATCAGCTGGACCACCAGCTGGTGAGACTTGCCCACCACCGCTGTGCCGTCCACGCAGATCAGCTCATCGCCAGAGCGGAGTCGGCCATCTTCGTCTGCGGCGCCATACTTCACTATATGACCTATGTAGATCTATACCAAAATTATATAGCCAACGTGAGCATACATAGTACATTAGGCTCATCATCTGACACATTAACTTAGCAAGTTCAATTGACTACTTTGTATTTGTAATTTGTACCACCCAACCAACCCCACCTCTAACATATATATATATATATATATATATATACATACATATATATACACATATATATATATATATACATACACATATACATACATATATATACACATAAATACATATATACACATACATATATATACATACATATATATA
>JAODUH010000022.1:2868840-2888990 GCA_027564835.1 Typhlichthys subterraneus | reverse complement strand
ACTGTGCTTTTCTTTCAAAAATTAGGAAATTTCTAAGTGACCCCAAACTTTTGAATGGTAGTGTATATATATATATAGAATATATAGAATATACTCTTGTGTCTCTTCTCAAGCTGCTAGACTGACAGTAATTTGAGCCAATATTTTTTATTTTCTTAACCTTTGGAGGGTAGAGTTACATTTATTTTTACTCTCGTGATAAAACAGACAAAATGAGAATGTCTAAAGCAGGTTAAAATAATAAAGTTAAAGTGTGCAGGTATTATGGCTGGTTCCAACCGCTCTGGAGATTTGCGTGATGCCCAGAAGTCTATCCCCATTGGCACCATAGCAGCCATCACTACCACGTCTACTGTGTGTATCCTTCACAAGGCCAAGTGAGGAAGCATACCGTCATGTATATTACACCACTGTTTACATTATTATTGGGATATTTACAAGAACGGAGTCCTTGACAGTAGTTGCCAGACATGTCGTGCGTGGTGCTGTTTGGGGCCTGCATTGAAGGGGTCATTCTAAGGGACAAGTGAGCCTTCAAAATCACACTATTGATAGTATATGTGTTTACTTACTCATCTGTGGGACAGTGGGATCAGATACGTCACAGCTGAACCTGTGGAAACGTTCTGCTCAGCGATGTGTCCTGCACCTTCGTCCTCAGGTTTGGCGAGGGAGTAAATGGAAACCTGGTGATAGGAACCCTGGCCTGGCCATCCCCGTGGGTCATCGTGATCGGTTCCTTCTTCTCCACCTGCGGGGCAGGCCTCCAGAGTTTGACCGGCGCACCCCGTCTCCTGCAGGCCATCTCAAGGGACGGCATCATCCCTTTCCTCAGAGTGGGCACATTTACATTCGCCTCAGTGTCTGCTTACTTTGTGTTGGAAGGGGGACCGCTCACTTATTATTCACATATGTCCTTGATCCTACATGCTGTAGGTGTTTGGGCATGGCAAGGCCAACGGAGAGCCTACCTGGGCCCTACTTCTCACAGCTAGCATTTGTGAGATTGGCATAATCATTGCCTCTCTGGATGCAGTGGCCCCCATCCTCTCTATGTAAGTGTGCCTCCAATTTCCAAATTGAACTATGAGGGCTCTTTACAGATGAGAGTCTATGACCATGCCTCATATTGTTGGCTTGTCTTTTTCCCCTAAGGTTCTTCCTGATGTGCTACATGTTTGTCAACCTTGCCTGTGCCCTGCAGACTCTGTTGAGGACACCAAACTGGAGGCCCCGCTTCAAGTTCTACCACTGGTGAGATGAAAATGCATGGTTTGGTATGTGAAGACAAAATAGTTACTACATAAGGTGATGCATTAATACACCGGGCCTTTTCTCAGAGAGCTCCATAACAGAAACAGCTGTTATGTTGTGATGTTAGCTTGTGATATTCTGCAGGGCGTTATCTTTTCTGGGCATGAGCCTCTGTCTGTCGCTCATGTTCATCTGCTCCTGGTATTACGCCATTGTTGCCATGGGGATCGCTACCTGCATCTACAAATACATTGAGTTCTGTGGGTAAGTATAAACAGCTCAGCTATATCTAAATAGGCTGCTTTCTGACACATTTTGGTGCTTTCAAACAAGCGTAAAGCTGCTAATACATCATCCGCGTACATTGTTTTCAATCCAGTCGAGTGACAAGCAGCTTTGTATAACCTATGTAACATAACATGGTAAGATTAATATTTCCACATCATGACATCACATACTGTAATATTCGATACAAGTAACTGCAATGCTGCAAACTGTTTGAAAGTGGATTTAATGCTACTGTATGTACCGAGCTGATGGCGACCACTCTGTGACAGAGCTGAGAAGGAATGGGGCGATGGCATCCGCGGCATCTCTCTCAGCGCCGCACGCTTTGCCCTCATGAGGCTGGAAGAGGGACCGCCACACACCAAGAACTGGAGGTCAGTCCCGTCAGCACGGATCATGCTACAATGAGGTCGCCTGTTACATTTGCTGGTTTAAAGGCAGCGTTAGTCATTATCTAGGGCGCTTGCTAACTTTGAGCTCAAATAAAAACAAACTCCCTCACAACTACGCCCTACACATTGACAGACACTGTATCTTCTGTCACAGGTCAGACACTGACCTGTGACATACATGCATACATACATGCATGACAGACATGCATCTTGGTTGTTTTGTTTATTGTAAAGACCTATTTGGAGCATTGCTCCAGTATCACTTCAAATTGAGCCCAGCAGCTTATAAATATGATGTGTGACTGGACCGGTGCCCTATCAGGGATTGTGCCCCGCAAGCTGTTTTTGTATATATAGAATAGACTCTTGTGTCTCTTCTCAAGCTGCTAGACTGACAGTAATTTGAGCCAAACATTTTTATTTTATTAACCATTACATAGACATAGGGATGAAACATAGACAAAATGAGAATGTCTAAAGCAGGTTATTAAAGTGCCCAGAAGTCTATCCCCATTGGCACCATAGCAGCCATCACTACCACGTCTACTGTGTACTCACAAGACTCACAAGCTCCGCCCTACACATTGAAACGCATTGCAAAGCCAAGTGGCATTGTTGTTCTGAGCGGTGTTCACCACTTGGTTTATGTTCCTATGTTGCTATTTACGGAGCCAGGCTTGTGTAGAAGTACCAGATTATTTTTTCCGTGGAGTTATTTGATGAACTTGACATAAAAGTGTCTTATCTCACAATTAGCCGACTATGCCTTTACGTAAAGGTAATTGTGCATGTTTCTCTCTGACAGACCTCAGATCCTGGTCCTGGTTGGTGTGGACGCTGAGCAGAACGTAGAGCAGCCGCGCATAATGTCCTTGACCAATCAGCTGAAAGCAGGGAAGGGTCTCACCATTGTTGGCACCTCAGTAGTAGGAACATTCCTGGACAATTTTGCAGAAGCCCAGAGGGCAGACCAGGTGAGTCCTGTGCTGAGAAGCCCCCGGTGGATCTGTACGCTCGTTGCACACATGCTAACGAATTCAACACTGTCCCTGTTTCCCTCTAGTCCTTGCGTAAGCTGATGGAGACGGAGAAGGTGAAGGGCTTCGCCCAGGTGGTCATCTCCTCCAATCTGAGAGACGGCACGTCCCACCTGATCCAGGTTGGAGGAATGGGGGGCCTCAAACACAATACGGTTCTGGTCAGCTGGCCCCGTACCTGGAAACAGCCCGGGGAGCACCAGCGTTTCAGGAACTTCATTGGTAAGTGTTAATTAGGTCACTGGTGACATTCTGAGCCGTTTTAATTTATTTTTTACTTTTATTTTACTGGGTTAATCAATTCACAACAAATTCTTACTTTCAATGAAGGCCTAGCAAGAGACAAATTTCTCTTGTGGGGAAGGCAATGGGGGGGTGAAATATACAGTACAGTGCAAATACTGGTTAAAAGGCTATATACATGACAGATTTGAAAGCACAGTCAACAAGATGACACAGCACAACATACATAACAGCAAATAAACACGAGTGAGGGTAAGAAGCGTAGATTGCTGTACATGAAGCAGGAGAACATAACAGCGAATGCAGTAGTGGCAAAGACACCTCTCACAGGACAGCTGCATGTATCTGGGACAGTGATTAGGCATTCATATTTTTGCAGTTAATTTCAGTCATTAGCTGCAGCAAACAGAAATGAGGAGCGACCAAAGGTTGTACAGGCTTTGGGTATCTTTAAGAGAATCTGATTAGCAGGACGGGTGTTATGGGTTAGTGAATGTTGTGAGACCTAGGAGAGCAGCTGTGCATTGTGTGCCCAGGCTGCAGGGATGACCAGGTCAGCTTAGTGAAGGAATGTACCAAACATACAAGGCAGACTTTCTCAATGATATTTCTTTCAAGTTTTCTTTAAATCCCTGCACAGAGGTCGTAAGGGAAACAACGATAGCTAGCCTAGCTTTGTTGGTCCCTAAGAACATTGCAAGTTACCCATCCAATGGGGAGCGCTTCATAGAAGGCCACATAGATGTGTGGTGGATCGTGCACGATGGAGGGATGTTGATGCTTCTGCCCTTCCTGCTACAGCAGCACAAGGTGAGGAACTAACTAGGTGGAAATGGTTACTGACCGATGCTGATTTAAAATGCCATATCTGCCTGATCTTAAGCAAAAAGTAAACAAATTTTGACAATTTAACGCAAAATTTAACTTTTGTTAAAACCCCACCTCTAGCTTCAGTTAGTGTCCATGTTTTGCCAAACAAAGTCAATGGTTTAACCACAGTTTAATTTGTTGTGTTTTTCAGACATATTTCATGTTTTCTCTCTTCAGGTGTGGAGGAGGTGCAGAATGCGCATATTTACTGTGGCCCAGATGGACGACAACAGTGTCCAAATGAAGAAAGACCTGGTCACCTTCCTCTATCACCTCCGCATTGACGCAGAGGTAGAAGTAGTGGAGATGGTGAGACACATGCTTCGTTCCATTATTATATAATGCATTTTAGGATATCTATACAACGGTTGTGATTATCTTCACATCACAAAGCATGATAGCGACGTATCAGCCTACACTTACGAGAAGACGTTGGTGATGGAACAACGCTCACAGATTCTCAAACAGATGAATCTCACCAAAAATGAGATGGAGAGAGAGGTATGCTGTATATTCATACATTTAAATACTTAGGCAACATGAACTGAATTGATTAGGGTATTTCTACTGTTATTGATATACGGCATGGAAGCATTTTACTGACATCCTATAATGGCACTAATATGTACTGTAAATGACGATGAGAAATTTGACCTTTCACTTTCCTGGCTTTTCAGATACAGAGTATTACAGATTCATCCCGTGGGTCCATCCGTCGTAAACACCCACCACACCTGCACACCCAGCGTACTATTGAGGAGGTAGCTGCTGTGGTGGAAAGGCCAGATGAAGGCGTATGGCCACCATTCCACCCTGTTTATTTACAGTATCTTGACTGGTTCATGTGCAGGGGATACAATGTATTGGACATTGTATCCCCTGTTAAGCCATTCTGGTTAAAACAAACAGTGACACCATTCTCAATGTGCTACGTAGTGCAACAAGTGAACGCCACATATATAGAAACATGTCAAGGTCAGGTTTCATTGTCAACACAAATACATTTACAACACAAAATGTACATAAACTGTCTCATAGGACCCATGAACAAGTATGAAGTACTTCTGCCTATCTGAAGTCAATGCAATTGTAGCCTCTTCTGTCCATTAGCACTACGTCACCTAAGCAACTCGTGCTGAACATCGGATGTACTGTGAATCAAAATACCTCTCATGTCAAGTAGGCACATCTTGACACAGTTAGCCAGCATGTCCCAGTCTGGCTCTACGAGACTAGTGCAATTGTGACTTGAATCTCACGAGTCAAAGTAACGTGAGCCATCAGAACTGACCACTGGCTGGTCAGGTTTCAATGATTCACTTGCACTGGGTGGTTTGATTTTCTTTCTTTCATGCCACTCTATCTTACTCTGTGCCAAACAGGCACTGATAATCCATGGGAAAGATGATGTCCTTACCAGTCCAGTGTCTGCCACAGAACCTGTAGGGGGTGCTGCTGGCCCAGCCACTGCGGTGCAGGAGACCTGTTTGGACGACAATGGTGCTACCAAGGCAAACACGAGTGCAGCTGCATCAAGGGCAAGCACAGAGGGGAGAAAAGACCCCTTCAACATTAAGCCGTGAGTGGCCGGTTTCTCCCCTCTAATTTCACGGTTCATAGACTCGTACGAGACACACTAAAAGTAATTTTAGTGTGTCTCGTATTTTAGAATTTTTATTTTTCTTTGTCCCGTGTTTAACCCAAAAATACAACCTTGCTTGCCATGCTGCAGTGAATGGGAGAACCTGTAAGTGTTGCAAATATATTATACTATATACTGTACTAGTTAGTAGTACAATCTGCCCTACACAGATGCTCAATCCATGTGTTGTTTAATTAGAAACCAGTACAACCTGAGGCGGATGCACACAGCACTGCGGCTCAATGAAGTCATCACAAAGAAGTCGAAGGAGGCCAAACTGGTCCTGCTCAACATGCCGGGACCTCCTAGGAACCGTATGGAGGATGAAAACTGTATCCTTTGTGGCTTACATCTTAGCAGCATGTGTTGAGCTGGTCAGACAGCATTGGCATGACTGAATCGAAGCGGTTCACCATAGAAGCGCATTCACATTGACGTCACGGTGGCAATAAACTGGCCACGTTATCTCTTGACCTGTCTGGCACATATTCTACAATTTGGCATTCGCCATAAAAATTGGATGAAAGGAATAATATTTCCCCAAATTCCCTCCTTCACTCTGATCTTCTCCCTCAGACATGGAGTTCCTTGAGGTTCTCACAGAAGATCTCAATCGGGTTCTCCTTGTGCGAGGAGGAGGACGTGAGGTCATCACCATCTACTCCTGAACAGTGGTGTCTTATAGTGGATGTACACATGGCATGTCTTCCACTAGTCTTCAGCCTTGACAGGGAACCCTTCAGCCTTGACATATTGTCATATAGTCCTACACTCCCTGTGACACCAGTTCTTGTTGACTCTGCAGACTATCTATATATGGTGTCAAAATGGATCCCAAACGTTCTATTGTACACATAGTTACTATATGTCTGTTTTACCTTTTATAATATTAAGAAGAAGAAGACTATAATTATAATCTAATATAACGCCTTTCATAAAAGTAGGTGAGTTTGTATATGAGCTTATGATTTGATTTGATTTGATTTGATGATTGACCATCAACATAACTGTTAGTGTTGAATTAATTCATTTGGATTGATTCTTTATAATTCATTATTATGTTTTATTATTTTCTACAATGTGTTATATATTATTATCCAGTACCATAATATCACTGGGGACTAATAGGTGTGTGTGTGTGTGTATGTGTGTGCGTGTGTGTCAGAGAGAGTGAGTGAAAGAGATAGAGATTTGTCCAATCATGTTCAGTTTATTTCATGATTATTGGATGCAAGACACATTCTATATGAATCATGTTTACACAACATACAGTATGGACATATTTTGTTCCGGATGATTACCAGATCTTACAAATTGTTCAATGTACTTTTAAATGTCTTTTCTTAATTATATTGTTGTTAAGATTATGATTGATAGTAAATACATAAATAATTTACCTGTGAAACAAAGTAACATATGTTTAAACTCTTATACTGCATGGAATCAGATAGCTCTTTAGTTGGACCAATGTTTATACTGTAGCAGACCGACTGATGATATAGATTGATATCAACTATATAGCTAACTTATGTCATACTTATGTATATAGTCATTAACTGTTTATTTATGTGCAATTTGCAATGTCTATGGTGATACTTTGTTAAATTGTTACTGTACTGTAACTGACTTAGGATCAGATTCTGTCACTTGTGTAAATACTTGAAATATCAATTTACTGTAATCAATTTAATGTACAGGTACAGTAATATAAATCAGACAAATGTTTATATAATCCTTTCTTACATTTTCTAATTGAATTAGTGAGTTGTAGACTAAGGAAACAGGGTTTGGTTACTTAAATATGTAACAGCAATTTGAAATTGATAGATTTTCTGTGTTTGTGATAGCTTAATCTGCACAGACATAAAAAGATGCTTGCAGCTATAACTAATTAGCTATGTAGGCTATACGTGATTTTATTAATTCGTTTCATTTTATTTTAAGGGGCCTGTTTTGTCAAAATATCAACTTAACCCTCATTCTTTCATCTCACCCATACCCCAATGTTGTCTTTGTTTTACTTTGTTTGCTCTTGTAGTACTTTTTTATCTTTATTTTTAATATATTTTATTATTGATATACATGTAATACATATATGATTATTATCTAGGAAAAATATAAATATAGAGACAAATATGAAAATATGATAACACAGAGAAACAAAATCTATAGTATGTTTTGTTTGTATTTGGTCTAGAGAACAGTAGTTGTGTATACCTTTTATCTTCACATTTACCTGATGTAATTTAAGATTAGTTGTTTTGTTCTGTTTGTTTTTGTTTGAGAGTTTTCAGTCTTGAAAGCAATGTGGACATACGGTAGGTTTGCTCACTCACTGAGGGGGTGTAGAAGAATGCCAATCAATGGCCTCTCTTCTCAAATCTTATCCACACAGCTTTCTCTCTGAAAAAAGAATAATGGGCTCCTCAATGCAACCTTTGCCCTCGTTTCTTAGAGAGGGCTTGACAAGATTGGCTTGAGTGAAGTACACTAAAATGCACTTTATCTACTGTATAACGCTTGCTTTATAACTCAGATTAGGCCATGTGACGTTTTTTTCCTTTTCAAATGAGTGCTTAACTTTTCACTGTGAATTATCATACATGCATGCCACGCAAAATGTGTATGATTTGTTTTGGCTTGCAGCTTTGCTTTGTTTTACACTATGTATGATTCAGAAAGTATGACAAGTAGTCATATGACCTTCATTCTAGACATTTTTCACATGAACTGAGTTAATTTTTGCTATATAATTTAGAAATATGTCTCATCAATGTGCAATATTCTCTCTGCAATATGAATATAAACATAGCAATAGCCCTGACGTTTTTAAAGTCTGAAATTGCTTATTATGGTGGCCAAAGTACAAGCAACAGTAGGCTATTTCTCCACAAAAGGAAATGTACCAGTAGCCTACATGTCAATGAAAGAGTATGTAGCAATGAATGATTCAGGCCTTCCTTATCTCTTATAGGTGGAGATAATATAAAGGGTGGAAAAGAAATGCCAACCACTTGTTTGAAAGACTTCTCAAGATGAGGAAACATTCAACCAGCCTTCGTGTGAGGTTACCTGCATTTGTGCTTGTCACAGAGGTGGCAATGCTGGCGCTCTATGCTGCCTTTGTCACATATGATGATCATGCAAATGCAGCACAGCAGACGAATGTGACCAGACCCATGGACAATGCTGTTTACCAGGACTACCACTTTTTTGCTGACATACAGGTGATGATATTTCTTGGATTTGGCTGCCTCCTGGCTTTCTACCGACTTTATGGCTTTGGTGGGATGATATTTAATTTCCTCACAGCTACATTTGCCATTCAGTGGGCCATCCTAGTTCAGGGTTACTTCCAGTTCAGTTACAATGGCAAGATCCACCTTGGAGTGATCAACCTTATTAATGCAGAGTTTGCCTGCGCTGTGGTGCTGATCTCGTTTGGCGCTGTGCTGGGGAAGACCAGCCCAGTTCAGCTGCTGGTTATGGCTCTACTGGAGGTCCCAATCTTTGCAGTCACAGAATGGGCTGTGCTGAAGTACCTGAAGATCAATGATGCAGGCGGTTCTATTTTAATCCACCTGTTTGCCTGTTACTTTGGCCTGGGGGTGACATTTGTCCTGTACAGACCTAGTCTGAATGAAGGCCATGCAAAGCAGAGCACCAGCTACCAGTCGGACATATTGTCTATGATGGGCACCTTGTTCCTGTGGGTGTTCTGGCCATCCTTCAACTCAGCGCTGACCATGAAGGGAGATGACCAGCACAGAGCCATACTGCACACGTTCATCAGCCTCTGTGCCTCCACGCTCATGGCGTTTGCTCTCTCGGCACTGCTCAACAAAAACGGCAAGATCACTTTGGCTGATATTCAGAACGTGACCCTGGCTGGAGGGGTTACAGTGGGCGCATCTGTGGACATGATGATATCACCTGGAGCTGCATATGCGTTGGGTATGATGGGATGTACTGCATGCATGCTGGGCTACAAGTACCTAAGCCCTTTTCTGGCCCACCGCTTGCGAATCCAGGATCAGTGTGGAATACATAATTTACACGGCCTAACAGGACTTATATCTTGTGCTGCTGGGATTGTCGCCATACTCACAGCTACGGAGGAGGTGTATGGACCCAGTCTCTATGAGATCTTTACCCACAGAGCTCCTGTGGAAGGAGACCCTAAACTGCTGGAGCTTCAACAGCTGATCCCTGGTTTGCAGCCAGGGCTGGGCAGGACTGCTCAAGAGCAGGCTCTTTACCAGGTAGCAGCTGTGTTCTCTACAATGGGAGTGTCAGCACTGGGAGGTGTTATAACGGGCTGTGTGTTGAAGCTTCCATATCTTGCCTCACCATCGGATGAACTCTGCTTTGATGACGAGCTGTTTTTTGATATCCCCCTTGACTATCATTCGCCAATTATACTACATCCAGTTGCAAAGGAGGGCTCTGCACTTGCTGTTGACTGCAATTGAATAAAGCATAACATTGACTTATTCTACATTGTAAATTGGGTAGTCTTGCAACGTTAATTTAGATGCACATTACAAGCATATTAATAGTCTACTAAAACTTAAAAATACTGTAATGTATTAAATGCTCTCTATGATAAACCAGTTTCCAGTTGTGTGCATTGAAAGGACTATATAAATATGTCTAACATGTTCAATCACAAATAACAAAAACATGACTATTGTATTTTGATTTGTATCTGCAATTGCCCTAGTGGTTTAAATCAGCATTGCAAAAACGTTGCACTACAACTCTACCTCCCTCAAACTTATTTTGTTGTTCAAATTTTCCAGTTCACATTAATGTTATATAATATACCCACATTTCTGTATGTTGTAATTGCACTCATTAAATTATTGCTTAAGTAGTACTCTGTGTTTCTATTTTGAATGTAGTCTGTTTCTATTTCAACTTTAGATAATATGAGATTTCACTGAACACATCTGCAACAGATCCAATTCTGAAGTGATGTTGGCCGATGTGAACGATGCTACTAAATGTATAACGTATATGACTACGGTACATGTGCAAGCTTTGTATTTCTGTGACGTAGTCACTAGATGGCAGTAAAGTACCGTCTTTGTCCATGTCTAGCGTAATCGTTGTTTGGATCCCGTTCTCGCGTTAACGAGCGCCATTTCAAAAAACAAACCAAGCAAAATTTGCTGACAACACGACGTGGTAATCCTACACATATTACATGTAAATACACATATAACTAAACCAAGAAAGTTTGATTAAGTATTGCGCAACGACCTTTGGCCGGATCTCCACTCCAGCACAATTCCAGTGTCTCTGAACGCGGCACCATTTTTACCAAAAGGTAGGTTATGCTACAGTAGCGTACCGTAGTCAACTCGCTCCTCAGCTAATGCGTAACCACGGCCCCCAAACTGCTAGCGCTAGCCCTAGCTTAGCTTCCGTAAAAGTTATTTCCAGCAACTATAATATATATGTTAGTTTACTTTGTTATATTGCAATATTTTCGGTTGTCTTGTTTTACTAAACAACGACGATAAAGTCGTGAACATGTAGCAGTGTAATTTTAGTTGCAACAATCACGAATTAGCTTTGGACGTTAGCATGGGCCTTAACCTAACGTAGTGACTACTACCGGTATCGACGGTAATACTAGGTTACCTTGAGAATAATAATTTCTGGTTATTAAAACTATTAATGTTGTGTTACTTCCAATTTTAATGTATTATCTGACCGAATTACCGTATGATCTAGTATAATTTCATACTAATGCTATGATACGGTAGCGTACGGTACTCCAAAAACATGTTTTGTCCCTGAGCACCGTACAGTAGACTATCAAAGTCCAAAGTCAGCAGGATGTTCTTGATTAGCCCAAACTTTGTTTTTTCAATAGGACCATGGCTGACGATTATGAAATTGAGGCTATGCTGGAGGCTCCTTATAGAAAGGTGAGTAGCTGGGTGCATGGACCAGTTTTATTTTTGACGTATGTCCTTTGTATTTGCTATTAATATGCTATTACCAACTATATGTTTATGTTGTATGGTACAAGTCTTTCAAACTCAATACAGACTTATGAATAAATTCCCATCTATCTCTTTCTATAGACTTGCCTAATGATATCTCACCTCTACTCCCATGAGTTCATCTTTGATTCCACTGTGAACTGTGATAAAAAGTAAGGTAGTTATTGCGCAATGTACTGATGTACTGTGGTTCTCTTAGGACTAAAAGAGGCTCACCTTAGAACATCCAATCCCCCTGTTCGGTTGCAACAAGGTGAATGCCAAAGGATGATGCGCGCATTTTACCTGTCCTGCAAAGGAGGCAGTATTCAGATTTATAATCCTCACAATGTCGTCATGTGTAAATGCGTGGGTCTTTTTTTTTTTTTTCCACTCTTTATCTCTCTCTATATATATCTATATAGCCTAAATAAGGAATCTAACCTGATGGACAACTGTGTTTGATTACACACATTAAACAGTAATATATGCAGTTGAAGGTTCATTGTGCAGATGTGAGAGCGATGTTAGGATTCTTGGCCAAATGCTTTTCACACAACCTGAAATATGAATACTGCCTCTTTGCCTTTAATCATCTGTAATTCCTGTAAGAACAGAGTCAACATCTTGACCTTGCATGCTACACAGCACTATACAGTTTGAGATAATACTAGGTTGACTGTAAAATAGCTGTGGCTATTTATCTTTAATGTTACCTTGAATGAAATGCCTAAATAGACTATACATTCATTTCAAAAGCAAAGTGCATAGGTAGTTAAAATGTGGCTGATCTAGTGGATTTCTTTCCAGTTTTTTGTTGGGCGACGATGTTACTAAGCAGTGTAAATCCCTGTTTGCTTCAGGGCGAGATGTGACAGAGGTGGCATCGAGCTCTTACAGTCCAAGAACGAAAATGGGTGAAGATCACTGGACTGACACCAACCACACAGGATCTCTTTTAGTGGCTATGAGCAGTGTGTAGCCTGATGAGGCTTAGGCACAGATAGTGGCAATTATACGACTTGTGAGGAGGGGAAGGGTGGATATGGTTAGCTCAATATCAAAGCTTACTGAACAATAATAAAATGTTGAGTACTTTCCAGTTTTTTTTCTTTATTTTTTCCCCCTTTTTTTTCGTTGGAGTGAGTACTAAACCATCTAGCTAAAAGTGAGTTAGGTTTTTGCAAGGACGCAGTGTCCAGGCATGAGAGTAAAATGTTCTATAATATTAATTTACCATATTCTGTACTTTTTTTTCCCCCTCCCCCTTGTCCCACCCCATCCCCTTTACCATGACGGCTTGAAATGTTTCACCTCCGTCCTCATGATGTTCTTCTATCAACTCTGCTTAGGATGAGAACAAATCATCTCATGCAAATGGACATGAGGAGCATGGCAAGAAGTAAGTGTTCCATGTCGTTGCATTAGTTTTAGGGTCATGGGTAAAATGACAGCAAATCATCTTATTACTTACTTAATACTTAAAACTATTGGGGGCTCACCTATGACACCCACCATATCTCTATTGAGAAATTGATCAACCAAAAAAAAAAGGCAATGCTGCATATATTGTATTTTCTTGTCAGTCCACACCACTTGGTTTTCATTTACAGAGCCAGGAATATGTATGAACAACAGATTCTTAGGCAGGCACACATAATGGACGGCTAGCAGACCCCCGGGAGATATTAGCTGATTTTGGAAAAAGCATATTGGATTACAATTGCTTAAAGCTGTAGTCAGTGATTTTAAGACATTACACTTAGGTAAATTCAGCGAATATATACTCGCGGTCCTCTAGCTTCCCATTTTTTGTGTGCACTGGACAAAATTGGGTGTTTCTACACAGGCCAGGCTCTGTAAATGGGAACACAAGCAAAGTGGTGCAGACCACACAACACTATCTTAACACAATTGTTTCCGGTGTAGGAGGCAAAGCTTCTAAGCAGCCTAAAGCATTGAAGGGAGAGGTTTTTGTTTTTATGAAGTTTTTATCGGCAATCCATCTCCAGCATTGTTATCTTGAGGCAGCAGAAAGTTATTGCACGATTGACCAACAAAAACCTGGTCTAAAATCAGCGCAAGGCACATTTTAAATATAGTATTGCCTATGGCAGGTGGACGTGTGTGCACTCTGCTTGTTACACATACGGGGACCTACAGGAGCGCACAAATATGCAAAAGATAAAAAATGTATAGAGTACCACGTGAAATATAATTAGTGTGTAACCTACACTAATATATTTTAGGAATCTCGCTAATGCCTAGATAATCTGCTCCACCACTTTCACAAATACGCAGGTAAAATATCAATCTGCCTTTGATGCAAGTGTGCCTGGATGAAAACTCTGATTGGTTTATCATATTTTACTCCCAAAACACATCCATGAAAAATTATGAGTAATTCCAACCCTTTTGAACCATGCGCCTGGTGCTCTGACTGTTTATCTACAGTTAAAATAGTAATCGTGTATTTGGACACGCCCATAATCCAATTTGCACCTTGCGCTTTAGACACTGCGCTTAGATCGTTAAAATGGGGCCCATTATGCCATAAAATGTGCCTGTTTTACACTATTAAAGGAGTAATTTCATGCTCCTTTTAACTTGTTCCTTGACCTCTCAATGCAATGTAGTTGACAATCTTAGGTGAAAATACCACATAGTTTATGTGGAATAGCACATCATACAACAACTCTTTAGATAACGGTCTGATTTCAGTGACTTTTGCTTTAAATTTAACAAGTCACTGCCCACCCCTCCCCGACTTCCACGTAGCTGTGTTGACGTGAGGCTTTACTGCTAGTACCGGTGCAGGCTACTCAAACGCGGTTTGAACATAGTTTTATGGGTTTTGGACCACATATGGTTTAATTTCAGCAGTGTTTTCAAGGTGTTAATATTGCGCATGAATTCCGCCTCGCCGTCCAGACTACAGTAAAGGATACAGGCGGCAGAATGTAGTTCATTGTTGTTTGTGTCAACAACACGGCAGCAGCTTGGTCACACAGCCCTGTGTAGAAACGGTGTTATGTTTTGACAAGGTTTGTGTACCGTACTGGTGATCAACATTAGTTTCTTGCCTTGCATATTTCACTGATACTACTTAGCTGGCCATATCCTCATGGCGTTACCAAACAAACTGTGTGAAGTAATCTACGGAACACATGAACGTTTCTCTCATTCACCTGTTTGCCCACCCCTCTCCCTTTTTTAGCCGACCAGGAAGCTAACAGTAAAGTGGGCTTACTACTTCTCCGTGTCACATCGACATTGCTAATTCCAAAAACAACTATAAATACTTGGTTTTCATGGAATGGGTCCTTTTAAGGTATAGGTTTTGGGTCTATTGCTCTACAATAATCACACGGAGGCCATGCACGTTGGGAATTGAACCCTGGGCATTTTGGCTTGGAACAATGGCGTAGCGTGATGATGCCGGGCTCTGGTGCAAGGTTTCCTTACCTCATCTCAAATCAGCAAACTTAAAACAAGATCCATAAGCAATCAGATTTTCTTATGTCATCAAGGGCTGAACGATATGGTGAAAATATCTAATTACGATTTTTCTGACCAATATTGAGATTGCGATTTAATTAGCGTTTTTTAAATGTGATGGAGCACTACCACATGAGATGCCATCAAAGTTGTATCTGATCTCTATAGTATATTCTAATGCAAAGATGAGAACAAATACGGGGCTGCTTGATTTGATCAAAAAGTAATATTTTGATTCATTTGTCAAATATTGCAATTGTGATATAGTAAATAGCTCTCTGTAATTCTGTTTCCTTTGTAATCAAAGCTTAAAAGTGCTACAGTTACAGTATATTTAAAATATAGCAGCAAACAAATATTTCTATGTAAAGATACAATACAGTATAGTGAGTATATCCTAAACAGAAAATGTATTACTGTGACAACGTCATATAGAACCACTTAAGTTAGCAAAAATAAAGCATAAGTAATAAGGTAGCCTACATGTATTTTGTTAATATGTAGGCTATTAAACAATTAAAGTCTCAAAATAATGTATACATTTATGCAAAATATAAAATAAGGCTTTTCTACTATAGCGTTTTCAATGCCGTTGAGCACGTCTGTTACATTCACCATTAGCTACGTATTAGCATAATATTGTTAATCTAACACAAGATGAATCCATATTAAGGAAAAAATGCAGTAATATCACTATGAAAACCTTCAGGACCATATACAACACTCATTTTAGAACCACACATCGAATATCTACTGGTAATGGGCACGGCACATCGTATCTACCTATAGGCTATAAATAGCATTTATTCTACTCAGCTATTTGGGGGGGGGGGTTTGTGTTTGAATTGAAATGGCATATTATAAGTAATTTATAATCTAAAAGTGAATAGTTATTCCAAGCATTTGGCAAATTTACATTGTCTAGCTAGATGCTAAGGAGGATTTTTGCGCTCCTTCAAGATTTCCCATAAGCATTGCGACATCTTTTAAAAATATAATAGCTATTACCACTAGGGATGGGATGATATAAGTGACTTGAAAAAAGCTGTCTAGCTCACTTGTACAGTTTAATTGTTTTGATTTAGTACGTTTTTTTATTAGCCTGCCTCTTTCCAGTCAATCACCACCATGGCTGAAGGCTCGGGCTTCCCATTGTGTCCCCTATATAAAAACAGATTAATCAAATTTGTTGAAATACTGGTTTAAAAAAAAAAAATACAAAAAATAAAAATGTTAAAGTACATATGTCATTATAATAAAATAATTGTTTAACAAAATGTAAGATTAAGTGATTCCAGTATGTGTAGTGCAATTTTAAGAGTTTATTATTAATAAACAAATAATAAATAATAATAATAAATAATCATGATTGCGTCTTTCGCAATTATTTTGGCCAGATAATCGTGATGTACATTTTTCATATCGTCTCATGCCTAATACAGCAAATACTTTTAAAGAAATGTATGCAAACTGATATGTTTCCCTAGAAATATAGCCTAATTGATATGATAGAGGGCCGGGCGCCCAAACCACCACAGGCTCCGGTGAAACAGTACTCCGTGCGCCCCCTGTTCTCAAGGCTTGGAATCAAACGTCCCTACTTTTAAATTTTTTCTTAAAAGTAATAATGAAGCATTGGTAAAGTGTGTATGCGTATTATATATTGCTGTTGTGGTGCGTTCCAGAAAAAGGAGGAGCCGGAGTCCAGGCTCTTCCAAGAGAAGAAGCCGAAGCAGGGACCGCAAGAAGAGCAGGAAGAGAAGCAAGAGTAGGGAAAGACCAGACAAGACCAAGCCAAGCCGCAGCAAGGAGCGCCCTCGCTCTCGCAGCAAGGAGCGCCCTGGCCGCTACAGAGCACGCAAGAGCCCGGTCCCCTTGTATGTGGCTGCAGCCATTTCAATGTGATTCTCTATATATTTTTCATGGAATGAAACTGAACATTTGTGTTCTAATTGTAGCAAGAAGCGTTCCAAAAGTCGTAGCCCCTTCAAAAAGGAGAAGAGTCCCATCAGGTAAGATGACCATCCACGTTGCCAATAGATCATGGATTTACTGCTCAGGCAATCAGCATTCTATTGGCCAAATTATAATTTCACTGTCAAATAATCTTTTATTTTTTCAAGACAACCAATTGACAACCTAACACCAGAAGAGAGAGATGCACGCACTGTGTTCTGTATGCAGCTTGCCGCAAGAATCAGAGCGCGAGACCTAGAGGATTTCTTCTCAGCTGTGGGAAAAGTCAGTTAATGGGCACGTCGTGTCTGAAACGATAATTTTATCTAGTAGCGTGCTATTCATTTCAGTTTTCTCATTATTTAATTAAAATTTTTCTTAATTTTTTCTTCTTCAGGTAAGAGATGTGCGAATGATCTCAGACAGAAATTCCAGAAGGTCGAAGGGCATTGCCTACATAGAATTTCTGGAGGCCAGTTCTGTGCCACTGGCAATTGGTTTAACTGGCCAGCGGCTCTTAGGGGTCCCTATCATTGTTCAGGCTTCTCAGGTGGGTGTCGATTATTAGCAGGATGGCTACATTTTATCACCAACCTTTGGGGTCAGACAAAATGGCATTGGCATGTTTAAGTGCATAGAAATGGGTAATTAGAATGTTCTGCAACTATGAATACATGTATATATTGGAATATAACCTCATTAATGTTCTTTTACATTAAATGTAGGCAGAGAAAAACCGTGCTGCAGCCATGGCCAATAACCTCCAAAAGGGTAGCGCTGGACCAATGCGGCTCTATGTTGGCTCACTACATTTTAACATTACTGAAGACATGCTCCGGGGGATATTTGAGCCATTTGGAAGAGTGAGTTTCGGCTGCAAAATTATATTAAAGCAGAAGTTTGACACGGTAGATATTTCAATGCCTGCCTTACAATGTTTAATTTATTTTCAGATTGAAGGAATCCAGCTGATGATGGATAGTGAAACTGGACGATCCAAAGGATATGGCTTTATCTCTGTAAGCACATTCATTTAAATGGTTTTGATGTGATGTAGACTGACCGGCCACTACAGAGTGGAGTGTGATTTTAACTTTTATCTACTTTGCAGTTTGCAGATGCAGAGTGTGCAAAAAAGGCTTTGGAACAATTGAATGGTTTCGAACTAGCAGGGCGGCCAATGAAAGTGGGGCATGTGACAGAGCGCACTGATGCATCGACAGCCAGCTCCTTTCTAGACAACGATGAACTAGAGAGGACTGGCATTGACCTGGGTACCACAGGTCGTCTACAGCTTATGGCGAGACTTGCAGAGGGTCAGTTATAGTATACTTAAGAACTTCAGGCATAATTACCAACTTAATTAATTCTACTATACTGATTGAATGTATTATTTAGGTGAGAATCTTTGTTATTGAAAATAATTTATAGTATTTGGAATATGCAGGAGTCAACTCAACTGTAAGCTTCTGGTTTTGATCCCTGACATGACCAGGGTAGTTGACCAAAGCCATTTTCACACATGCTGTATAATTTTGCATTTTACAGTGACAGTTCCTGCATGTGTGAACATGAACAGCGGTCGATAAACCTGTTAATCCGCTCCCCCAATTTCCCACCTCACGACCTAGTAATATTCCATGGAAAATGCCGGTATGGCTGAGATGTGAATGAAAGCAGAACCAATGCAAGGACAATCACTTAATTCTGATGCAAGAAGTGTTCTTGTGGAGTCAGCAAACCAATCACAAGGCTGTATTTAACAGTTACCAATATTTTATATATCTTGAACATTACCCTACAGCTTTCTCATTGTGAGTTAGATTTACTGGTTTACAACGGCTCTTTTTCGGTCGCACCGTCTGTTTCCTGTGAACAATATAGTTGCTTGGTTAGAACACAAATCATAAACTGTAGCAAATTCACATGCCGTACTCACTGCTTCTGCACAAACTCCACAAACACTCCAGCTTACAACAGCTAAGGACATATATGTGCTGCATATTTTATGTAGAAATTGCAAGAAGCAAGCTCAAAAGTAATCTGTGAACTTCAATCTCTTAAACCTTTTTTGTTTACGGTGATTGGCAGCAGCCATAAAGTTAATCTCTTAAACCTTTTTTGTTTACGGTGATTGGCAGCATCCATAAAGTGTTGCATTAGCTACCGACCTCTGCTGGACTGTCCAGGCTATTGTAATATACCGGTGTTACCACGGCATGTATTAACAGGCGCAAGAGGTTATTAATTGTCTCTGGGTGGAGCTTAATGTCTGAAAAGAGAAAATCACTAGCTGTGCCTGCATGGTCATGCAGGTAATTTACAAGGAACAGTGTGTGAAAAGGGCTCAAGATGTCTAACCAAACTGCTCTAAAAAACATGGGTGTACTTGTTTTAAATCAGTGTGGATAGCAGCATCTGCTAAAATGTACACCTGATGCATATTACATATTTAACTGCCTGCACTGGTGTATTTATATATTTTGTTTGCCTGTATAACCCCTGTAGGAACTGGTCTAAAGATACCCCCTGCTGCACAGCAGGCCCTTCAGATGAGTGGCTCCATCTCATTTGGAAACATGCAATCTACAGCAGGTTAGCTACCATAACAATAAGAAACGCTTGTTTGTGTGTATTTGGATTGTTAAGCAGCCTTAACCCTCATGTTTTAGTCATGTTTTACATTAACTGATTGGAGTCTTTAGAGTAAAATACCTTTTTTTTTTTTTTACTTTTCTTTGCTATATTGTATCGTGGCTCCTATATTAAAATGTATGACTGAAAATATGTATTTTAACCCTCAATTTTAACAAACTAAGCTTGCAATTTTTTAAAATGGCATATGTATGTCACCATAAAATCGTACTATTGGATTTAATATGGTATTATATAATTCAGTATATACAGTATCTCACAAAAGTGAGTACACCCCTCACATATTTGCAAATATGTGAGCATATCTTTTCATGTGACA
>JAODUH010000022.1:2852326-2867957 GCA_027564835.1 Typhlichthys subterraneus | reverse complement strand
CCCCCCCCCCCCCCCCCCCCCCCCCCCCCCCCCCCCCCCCCCCCCCCCCCGCATTAGATGCTGTCTTAAAACTAAGTGATGACAGGAACTCTGAATACCTGTCTCGTCATTGGTGCAGGTACTGTAATGACCTGAGCGGTGTTCCTAAATGCAGAGGAGTGCTTGTTGTGGCTGCCTCTGGATAGGTCGCCCCGGTTACCCACTGTCTGGGTACCAATATTGACTGAGGAGAAATCAGATTAATTTACTGCATATTTGAGTCCCCTGTAATAGTGAAAACTGATTATGTTATCAGACAAAAAGAAACAACCTACTAGTCTTTTGATATTTCATGTTTGGAACTTGTGTGGAAGCCTGCCTCACAGTGGCAATAGTGGTAGACGCACGTCTGGGAAGGGTAGTTCCTACAAACTGTGTTGAATAGGGCCCTAATAGAAAACAGAAGTTCAACATTTGACTGCTTCTACTCTGTAGCCTACACTTATTTTGACCAACATACTGCATCCATTCACCCTGTGCTCTAGGTGGCTGTGTTGTCCAACGAGGGGCTGCTCTCACATTGGTGACAGCATTGTGGTTATAAAAGGAACGAGCAGGAGGCTGCAACAAAATTGGTATTATCAAATGCTCTCATGGAAATGTATATAATAAAGATGTAACCAACCATCTACAGTGGGATGCTTATTTGAGTACTGTACTTTCCTACCTGTGGCACAGCAGACATGTAGTATCCAGCTTGCTGGTATGAATCAATGACCGGGCTAGGCATGGTCCTCACAGTGGAAAGTCTCTGCAAATACTTATTGGTAAGAATGGCTTTACGCTCCTCCTTGCGCTGAGCCAAAGCCACATAAAGTGGCTTGGTGGCAACAATACGGCCATTCATTTCAGTTACTGCCTTAGTTGCTTCTTCAGGGGATGAGAAACACACAAAGCCAAAGCCCTTGCTCTGGTTGCCATCTGTCATAACCTAAGAAGGGGGGGGGGGGGTATCTAAAGGTTTGTAAAAGGAAAAGAACCAGTGTATTTGACAATCAATTAAACTTTTAGAAGGCCCATCTCATATCCTAGTACTGTACCTTGGCACTAGTGATGGTGCCATATGGAGAAAACTCCTTCCTGATCCTCTCGTCATCTATGGTATCGTCTAAATTCTTCACATATAAATTTACTCCCTGCATTCAAACAGCAAGGTGGAAAAGGAAATGGCTACCTTTAGCAAGACATATGGTGACCAAATGTAATATCAGGAGAGTGAATTAATACAATATCTTGTAATTACTTGTCCTGATAAATCAATATACGTTATGTTTAGTTTATGGCTACTGTATTAGAGATAAACCTTTATATTTAAAGCCATGCATGTTGGCATCAAGTGCCTATTTGTTAAAAGGAATCATAAAAATAAAAATAGTAAAAGTCAAAATTGATTACATGCATCAATGTACCAGACATCCCAACTTTCCCAGAAGTTCTGAGAGTCTCCCGCATTTTAATAGTGGCTCTCTGTCGACGACAAATTGTATACAATATTGTGGAAAAGTTAGCAAGAGACAGCAAGCTAAGAATTCAATGGCACAGTATTTAGCCTTCACAGCACAGTCCTCATTCAGGGCCCAGATAATTTGATTTATTTGAGTCTGTCCCTATAAACAATTAAAATAAATTAATCTCAGACTAGTGTGGGTGTCGCTGCTACAAGATTTACATTACGTCTGGTTAGCAGATTAAGCATCATGGTTGTAACAGTTTGCCGGCTGAATTACCATCCTTTACAAAATGTTATAAATGTTTGGCTCAGACAGACGGACAGACAGAGTGTATACTGTGCGTACACGCACGCAAGCACAAACACATTATGAAAACATAACATTATGAAAAGTGAATAACACTGATAATCTTGTTATCATGCCACCTGTCAGTGAGCGGGATATATTAGGCAGCAAGTGAGCATTCTGTCCTCAAAGGTTATGTGTTAGAAGCAGGAAAAAAGGTCAAGAGCAAGGATCTGAGCGACTCTGAAGGACCAACTTGTGATGCTAGACGACTGGGTCAGAGTATCTCCAAAATTGCAGCTCTTGTAGGGTGTTCTCAGTCTGCAGTGGTCAGTGCCCATCAAAAGTGGCCAAAGGAAGAAAAAGCGGTGAACCAGCAACATGGGCGGCCAAGGCTCATTGATGCACGTGGGGAGCGAAGGCTGGCCCGTGTGGTCTGATCCAATAGATGATCTACTCTAGCTCAAATTGCTGAAAAAATGAATGCTGGTTCTGATAGAAAGGCGTCAGAACACAGTATCGTAGTTTGTTGCATGTGGGGCTGTGTAGCCGCAGACGAGTCAGGGTGCCCATGCTGACCACCTACCCACTGCCGAAAACACCTCCAGTGGGCACGTGGGCATCAGAACTTGACCACAGAGCAATGGAAGAAGGTGGCCTGGATTGATGAACCACGTTTTATTTTACATCACCTGGATGGCCGGGTGCGTGGGCGTCCCCAGATCGCAATCTAATCGAGCATCTGTGGGATGTGCTGGACAAACATGTCCAATCCATTGAGGTTCCACCTCGCAACTTACAGGACCTGCTGCTAAAGTCTTGGTGCCATATACCACAGCACACCTTCAGAGGTCTAGTGGAGTCCATGCCTCGACAGGGCAGGGCTGTTTGGGGGGGGGGGCTACACAATATTAGACAGGTGGTCATAAGGTTGTGGCTGATTGGTGTGTGAGATAGATATACGCTCACATACACACACAAAATATGTTGACACCAATTGTCAGCATAATGTTATACCTAACAATCTACTTGTATTACAAATTATACAACAGACAAATGCTTTCCCAGTAGCCACTATCCATCTCGCTCGCGCTCTCCAACACACACGTCGGGCACTCCCCTAATATACAGATGCACCTGATAGCGCTGGATGCGATCTTGTTTTATCTGTTCAAACTTGCGCTTCAGCTCTCCCTGGCGCTCGGTCCTCTTCTGAGCTCGCCCAACATAGAGGACTTTTCCATTAAGCTCTTTTCCATTCATCTCCTCGACTGCCTGAGAAAGAAAAATGCAGTCCGTTTGGAAGTACTTTCAACCTTTTATTGGTAGATGTATCCTGAGGCTGTGTGTCCATATAGCAGAATAATTGACAGAGACAGAAAATCACTGGGAGAATGCTTTAAACAGGTTTTGTTTCTATGACAATATCTTGACAGTTGACAACATAACCACCACCGTAATGATTTAGACTAGCATCATCACCCCTTTGTTTTTTATAAGCCCTTTAAAGACAGGAAAAAAAAAATCCCAGTGGCTTTGCCAGTTTTCTTTGTTACTTTGTCACCAGGGTGATGACCCATGGTGTCAGCTGCCTGAAAAGGAGCTACAGTGATAACACCAGCATCTTTCTGAAAAGTTCAGAGATGATCAACTAGAAGAGCTTGCAGTGGCTACACATAAAGGCAGAGCACTGACAAGTGATGCTCTGTGCGAAGTATTTTCTCTAGGCAGAAGCACATAATCTCTCCTCTTTGGAAACAATTGAGAGAGCAAGAAAGCAAAGATAAAAAAACAGCACTATATGGACACACAGACTAAAAGCAAAATTCAACATGTTATTCCTATGACCTATGACAATCAAAGATAACTGCATCAGTATTGACAAAACTGGCACTCAAGATCCTCATGGATGTTGTGCTGTGTTCTTTTAAAAAGACACCCCCCCCCCCCCCTTAATATGTTTTTTTCTTTTTACAGAACTGTCAATGATCACAAAAATAACATGTCAATCAAGGTTTTGGAAAACGAGTTTAACTTTAATATGATGTAAAACATTGCATTTAATCACAACAGCATTCATTTCCACCTGACAAAGCCAAATCAGAGCAGACACTAATGCCTGGCACACAACCTTTTGAGCATCCTCATGACTGCCATAATTGACAAAACCAAATCCACGCGAGTGTCCCCTTTCGTCCTTCATCACCCGTACACTGAGAGTCTTTCCTGAGATTTAAGGACAGAGACAGTTTAATACCAAAAATAGTTATTAACATGAATAGGATACCCATGGTATAATTCTATGGCCCATAGCACATTGTGTATGAAAAGTGCTATACAAATAAAGTTTATTATTACTATATTATTATAGAGACAAGGCACATTGAAGTCCCACCCCCACCGGAGATGGGGTAGAAATGTCATGGCTCTCTATTGACTTTGTATTGTGCTAATCTAACGTAATTTCATGATTTACGGCATTATGGGGCATTACCAGGGAAAAATAGGTCAACTGTGGGTTCATAATACTCAATATTCCTACGTATGGTGACTGGTTGACATAGTGTGTAAAAATAATAATTTGGCATGATGAAATAACACATTTTATCAGGTGAAGCATTTGGAATACCGTTTGTGTCTATCTAGGTGTAGTTGTCAATGCAATATGACGTGCGTCTCTATTGCCAATATCCTATTATTCCCTGATAATGCCTCACGTCTTGTTGCCTGCATGTGCTTTTCTCTCCTCAAAAACTTTAATGTTTTGGGTTCGACAGGTTATGAACACTTACTTATGAGTTCTTTACCTTGTGGGTAGTGCATCCTGTCATATAACAGCTTTAAAGAAGGTTTTTTTGTACAAATTCCGAGATGACCGACAACATAAAAAGTTACTTGTAAAAGTTTGTGTGTGTGTGTGTGCGGGCGCGCGAATGATGATATTCAGTAGTCTATAACAGCACAAAGTAATGCTTGTAGAAATGTACAAATAAATTATTAGTTAAAAGAAATAGCATAACATATGCTACAAATTAAGCAATTCTGACATTGAAACTTGGCAACATGCTGTGTGGGATTAAGTTAGTCTAGGAGAGCAGACTGTAAAGTAAGAGATCCGCAGCGGAGAGGCTCAGATTTTATGGTAGCAATGTGCCGAGCTGGTGCCGACCGTTCTTATATATGGTTCTATGGTGTCGACCCGCTCCCCCCAGTATGTTCTATTAGCCTAACACATAGTCCGAGTCCAAACCGTTTCACGATGCAGATAATATAAAACCACACAGATTAAATCGTGAAATACCACAAAATAGAAGCCACTTACCAAAGGTGGAGAAGAGTTGCTTGAGGTCATCATCGATATAGTCCTCACTAAAGTTCTTGATATAAACATTTGTGAACCTCATGGCTTTGGCCCCAAACTCAGATTCTCTTTCCTTGCGGGACTTAAAGTGGCCAACAAAACTGGAGAAGAAACCCATCACCAAGCAGAAATCATAACACTACAAAATGAGGTTAATGTACAACTAATACTTTTGTAGGCATAGGGAAATGCAAATACATTTAATTTTATGTCAAAAAATAAATAAAAAGAAAGGCAACATGATCCAAGTAGTAAGGGTGTTCAACTTAATGCATTTCAACTCACCTTCATAACAAGGTGAAAGACTGCATGGAATACAGCACACAGATGTATGATAATTTAAAATGTTCAGTGATCCTAAATGTTCAGTTATCCTAAGAATCTACAGCTTTCAGATTTCTGATCTTGACCCTAAAATGTAATCTAAACCCCCTTAAATTGCAACAATGGTACATGAACAAGAACCTCAACATGCCATGCTACCAGTTTCACTGACCTACACAGGGACAACTGACAATTTTCCCCCAGGAAATGAGCCTTTGGGTTGACAATGCGCGAATCCAGCTCATTACCTGTCTCTAGGCTGCGCAAAAACAAATGGAAAAGTCATCTGAAAAAGTCCACAGCGGTTTGTGATAACTAATTCATAAAACAGAATACTTGTGTTTATACTTGTGTCTCCAGTGTGCAATAATTGTGTCTCCAGTCGTTTAATGGATTGACATTTCTTTAGTTACAGTCATAGTATTTAGTATCAACTCACACTTTCCTATCATTCAGTAGCATGCCATTCATTGTCTCAATAGCCCGGTTTGCTGCCTCCTGTGTCTCAAAGTGAACAAAGCCGTAGCCTTTCGAGCCCTTCTCGTCACAAACAACCTGGAACAAAAAAAAAAATTGCAATTATAGCACATGTATTGGAGGTTAGTCAACTATCGTAGAAAAATTTGCTCTCACAAATGGCATGTTAAAAACTGAAGAAATATGGTTGTTTACAAAAGATATAATCCTAGTTATTTTCTCCTAATTTCTAAGGTCTCCCGTTGGTAGATGACAGGATCTAGCCGACCTAGCATTACTGGTTTTATGGGAGAAAAAAAAAAAAGAACGTTACAAGGAAAGAACCACAAGTTGTAAACCTACTTTGCAGGACAAAATGTTCCCGAACGCTGAGAATGTATCATACAGGGCCTTGTTGTCAATAGACTCATCCATGTTTTTGATGAACACGTTCCCAACACCAGACTTCCGAAGACCCGGGTCACGCTGAGACCACATTATTCGAATGGGACGACCTTTAAGGACTTCATAGTTCATTGTATCAAGGGCACACTCCGCTGAAGTTCAACATAAACCAAAGAAATAAAAATTAAATATTAACTCAAGTGTAATATTTATAGATAAATATATCTAAAACTACAGTTGTATGTTCTTGTTTTCAAGATTTACCTCAAACTATTTCCTGCATCAATGCAGAATTGATGCATCCTAAAAATTCTGTAATTTACCCTACTTATATCCACAGTAAAATCAAGATTACATTAGTAAGGACTTGATCAAGGATGCTTGCAAGATTATCTGTGCCAAAGTGACACCCAGTCAAAAGTTACTGGTTCAAGCACCTAGAACATTATACTATTCTTTTCCAGGCGAAGGTCTGAAATGTAATATATTAAAGAGTCAAACTTTTGTCCCAGTAACCATGTTTGTTATCCCTTGAAGGACTAAGACTATAGCTAGCTACAGTGTGGTAATGTGTCAAATCAGTAAGAAGCTTAAACATAAAATCAAAAGTATACATTACCATCAGCTGGCTGCTGGAAGTTTATGTAGGCATAACCTAGAGATCTGCGCGTGATGATGTCGCGGCACACACGGATGGACATGATGGGGCCAGCAGGAGAGAACTTCTGATACAGCATGGCTTCTGTAACATCAGCATGCAAGTCCCCCACGTACAGGGACGCTAAAGGGTAGGCTGTTCCACTGCTGTTCATCTCCGTTGCAACTAGTGACAAAATATTGACAGATTTTGTTGGTTTTAAACAAGTCTGTGCATAGTTAAAATATCTAGATACAACCTTTTAATAGCAGCACTGGAATGCGCTTCATGCTGCAACATATTTCAATATTTAACCCTTGCGCTGTCCTATGTATCCGGTGCACTTGCCAGTAGCGGGCGGCAACCACAACACAGACATATGACATTCCGCGGTTTGCTCCCTCTGCTGCTAGTCTGCTGAAATGCCTTAGGACAGTGGGAGGGTTAAAGACCATTGCCGGAGATTTCATTGTAATTTTCTTTACATCCTTGAGATCACAAACCGGAAAGGCTTGTGTCTAAGTGTAAGCAGCATTCCAAATCTTGGGATGTACAACCTCAAACCGTTGGGACAATATGGAAAATGTTAATAAAATTGAGCGATTTCTAAAATAAATTTAGAATTCCATTCACCCTGTACTATATTAGATTTAATCGTTTTGTGAAAATGTACACTCTTTTAATATCTGATGATTGAAACACATTCCAAAAAAGTTGAGACAATCAGGAGTTAAAGCCGGCCTCTAATCTCTATCATGGGAAAGGAGTATGTCATATGTGTTTTTTTTTTATGGCATGGGAAACTTACACATATGTGAGTGCACAATAAATACAGAAGGAGTCACACATTTTGGAGAAACATATGATATTATGCTGTCCAGATGTGGTATTTTCCAGTAAGAAACGCAAATAGCATTCCCTGCACAGTAGGTGCTAGATTTACCTGTCTGCAGTCTTGACCTGATGCTGATTGAGAAAGCTTGGGGCATAAAAATGCTATAAAACGTCAACAAAGGCTCTGTAATATGTGCACTTGCAGACCTAAATAATGGAAGAGGGGTCAATTGAACACACTTCACAAATGGGTGTATTCAGTGACCATATATTATAAGTGTAAGTCAAATATGGTATACAGCGGTAAACAATTTGACCGGTTTTGTATTTTCACAAAACAAATTTACAAGGTAAAACATAATGTGTTGTTGTGTTTCTGATATAGACTAAGCCTAGTAGCCTACATAGTGAATGGAATTTAGAAATTACACATTTATTTTTATACTGGTACTGTCCCAATTTGTTTGACTTTTTAAGGGTTGTAATTCAAGTTAATTAAATATGTCATTCTTAATATGCAATCAATAATTCTTAATAAGTAGTCTACTGAATACGTACTTCCATCATTGGGTATGTAGAGCAAAAACGTGGACTAACTTCCCATTCTGTGTACCGTACCGGTACAACAAAGACGCAAACTAACGTTAAATGTAATGTGGATTTGTCACATTTTGTGTTTATAATCTTTAAATACATTTAAGAGTGTGATAACGTTAGTGATTTACAGTACGGTACAGGTAAGCGGTTGTTTTCAGATACAACTGAACGGCACGGTACCATATAAGAGCAACCCAAAAACGTATTAGCTAACAGTACCGTAGTGATGTTGACAATAGCCGGTACGGTACGGTACGTAGCTCACTCGAACATGCGTTTAGCACACACTACTCAAATCGACATCAAAATGTCGCGAATAAATAATTAACGTCATTTAAATTGATCATGTTCAATAATCCATAACTTACTTTTTTGTAACTAGCCAACGACTTGCCTTTGGTCGGGTTTTATGATCTCAAAGTACGGCGTGTCTATTTTTTTTAACCTTAATTATTGCCGTGAAACACCTGTTTTGATGCTCCGCGCCATAGTATGTTTTGAAATTGGACCGAATTCAAATTGAGAAGCAGTTAACTGACAGTCATCCGCGAAACAAAATAGTTCTAACCATATTTTGTTCGTATACCGCCCTCTGGCGGTTATAACCAAAACTCGATGTAAATGATGGAAACGCTATTATTTATTTTTTTAAATCAAAATGTCCTTCTCAAATTCTACATTGAGAGGACATATAAGTGCGAAATATTAGTTGTGATCAAAATCTTACAATATACAAATAAAGACCCTTTGCATGTTATCTTAAACGAAACTTTATTTCACTGAATGGTCTTTGACACGTTCCTATTTCTTACACGTATAGTGAGACTAGAATGGTTTTAAGATACATACACAAATCTAGAATTACACCAACCATGTTTATCTCCATTTCATCATTGCTTTTAGAGCTATTCTAAAATTTCACAACCACGTGTGCACTGGGTAATAGACTGTTACAGAAGCATATTTTAGCCAGACTTGTCAGTAAAAACAAAGCATGTTGAGATACCTGATATACAGACAGGCTTTGTTCCACATTCACTAACTGCATTTTCATCAAGCATAGAGATAAATTGACATTATTTTTCAAAGATTATCTCAAATCACTGGAACATTGTCAAGGTAAACCAACTGTCAGCTATATGTGGAATGGTGTCTTCAACTGCAGTATGTGGAATGTAGTGGTGATACATGGTATTATTTGTGACACTGGGCTTCTTCCAAGGAAATAAAATTTGTTTTTCCAATTTGCATCCTCGTAACATGCCTGAATTCGGAGGCCAATGTTTTTACTGATAACACAGAGACAAGCCTGGGAAAGAACAGGACTTGGTCCAAACATCGTATATAACTTATACAGCCTGAAAACCGTTGTTTGTGTTTTTCCCCCTTTCTTTTTTTTAAGACAGCTGCTGCACCTACAAAATTAAAGCGGCTGCAGAAGAAAACCAGGCACAAAAACTTAGTGGAGAAAACAACTGCTTTAAGTGGAATATTTTGCAAGCAAAGTTGATACAGTGTGATAAGACATTTTCAATTAACATCAATAAAAAGTTACTTTAGGTTTAACATACAGATGATAGTCAATCTTGCAAAATACATGGAACCACATTTAAGCACATACAATTTTCATTGTACTTAGTTCAAGCAGCACCTGAACAGCAAGTTAAACTATGACAATCTGCACTTTGTTCCAAATTTAAAAAAAATAACTGCCTTTCAAAAAGCCAAAATAAGTGGAATGTCTTATGCTTAGGAAAACTAAACAATCTACAGGGTCCCTTAATCAAACTTTACTGAATTTGTGAGCATGGTCAAAGAGCATTATAACACTAAGATGCCAGTGTCACAATAGAGCTTGCCTCCTTTCTGTATGAGCCCACAGCAGAATTGCAATTAAATATAGGATTGTATGGTGTATGAATTTCATTAGCAAATTATTTTGAGAAGAAAATGAAACAGCTAGAATCACAGTGTTTGGTGAAACATCTACTGCCGTTTAGTTACCATGTGAGAACCTGTAAATACCATAAGAAATCATAAAAAAAATATGTAACAAAAGAAAAATGCACAACACACTAGCTGGGACAAAAGGATTTAAGGAAGGACGATTAATAAAATCCCCTCCCCACACACACACACACACATCCATCCATGCAGTCAGTCTCAGGAAGAATAGAGAAAAAAAAAACTCACTGCCTAGCAGACCAATGAATGTCAGCAACATGGACTCGCTACTGAATACAGTATTTCCACAAAATGACTGAATCAGCTAACAACTAAAAATTACCCTGTCGCTGAGAGGGGTAAACTAGTTGGTCAGGAGCAATTCAGGCTGTTTGTCATACAGAAGGGAAAGGGGCCGATGGAGTGGAGGGGGGAAGGATGTCTATAAGCCGTCTGTGTTTAAGATAAGAGTGTAGGTGTATTAACAGTGCAATTCCATTAGTTGTCCCCTTCTCCGGTCTCTCCCTCATCGCCCTGGTTTTCTGATGTCCACAGCTGTGAAGAGACAAATGTGTTACGTTTTAAATAAATGTCAGAAGTAATTGGTAGTTATGGACACATCTGATTAACCAAAATCAACAATAACACAGGCCCTATTACTCACAGTCAAATTGTCCCTTAGTAGCTGCATGATCAGGGTGCTGTCTTTGTAGGAATCCTCATTCAAAGTGTCAAGTTCAGCAATGGCTTCATCGAATGCCTGCAATAGAAACTCAGCATTTAGGAAATAATATAACTTCAGCAACATAAAAATTAATAATACTGTATGTTTTAGTTGTTAAGTATTGCTATAGAAATGGATGCAATGCTGATTAAATAACTTCCAGAGGCTATTATTCCAGAATAGACTCAATATATCACCATTAAACATTTGCTCCTTAAATCAGATTACACAGCCAAAAAATATCCTGTGCATACACTGTAGAAGTATTTAGATTTCAATCTGAGACTTTCAAATGTTTTTTGACTGACAAAAAAACTTCAAAAAATCCAAACTAGTATCTATGGCTTTCCACATCTTGTTGGTACAATCTTTTAATCTAAATTTAAAATGGCTATAAAAACATGCTATTGCTAATGTTATCTTACTTGGTCGCTATACAGCAAATATCTCATGTTGCAACTGAGTAGTATATAGTATTAGAGCTTGAGGATCAGAATAAGACTTTGAGTCTTTACTCTGGGAACAAAACCTATTATACCTGCACAATCTCTGAAATCAGAAATACCTTTTCAAAGTAACTGTTCTAAACCAGAATTATACCGTTTTAGCCAAGCTGCAGGCCTTATCAGGATTGTTGAGGATCTCGTAGTAGAAGACTGAGAAGTTAAGGGCCAGGCCAAGTCTGATTGGGTGTGTTGGCTGCATCTCTTTCTTGCTGATGTCAAAAGCATCCTGATACGCCTGCTGGGAGTTATCCACTGTAGCTATCAGAATAAAAGAACATTTGTTTAATTATTTTCTTACCCTAAATTACAATTTCATTATTACATATCTCTCATGACTTAAGCACATTGTGTTCTGTTTTCTTAACTGTAACTCTGTTGAGTGGTGTTTCTTTCAAGTATAAACAGCACAATACTAATAAAAGATACAATGAGGTCTTATTTACTTACTTTTCTTGTTCTCCCCAGCTGCTACCTCAGAGAGATATCTATAATAATCGCCTTTCATTTTCAGGTAGAAGACCTTGCTTTCAGCAGCAGATGCATTGGCAATGAGATACTTGTCCAGAAGGCCCTGAGCATTAAAAGGAAGTGATTAATGTTGCATCCAACACAAATATCAGTACAAATTGACACTTTTTGTTAAGTGTTTGGACAGTGCAAAACTTACCAACACATCATTACAGATGTCCTGCAGCTCAGCTTCAATCTTCTCCCGGTATTCACGCGCCATTTGCTGTTTTTTGTCATTGCCTTCAGTTTTCTGCTCAATGCTGGAGATGACACGCCAGGATGAACGGCGTGCTCCTACCACATTCTTGTAGGCAACAGACAGCAGGTTGCGTTCCTCGTTGGAGAGCTCCCCACCTTGCTCTGTCACAGACTTCATGGCAGCAGCCATATCATCATAGCGCTCAGCCTGCTCAGCAAGCTTGGCCTTCTGTACCAGGTCGTTCTTGTCCATTTTCTAGACTGAGAATTAATCAAATATATAGTTAAAAGAGAGATTACTAACAGTGTTTTTGGTAGCTAGCCTACATTGCATGTGTTACGGTAGTTACTCTTATACTTGCAACTTACATTTGTAAATAAAATTAATAATAGTACCACTAAAACAGCATATCAAATGTAACTAACAGTAACTTAGTCTTGGGAACAAAGACCACCTATTAGTAAATATTCCGGACATACATTATTTACCTGTAGTCACTGTTTGCTGTTTAACACTGACTACAGTGTAAAATATGTTTACAGTCCGGCTTAAAAAAATATGTTAAACAACTATATTGATGAATACAATATGGTCCACGGCCATGTAACTCGTGTATTACTGTACAGTTGGCATTTGGAAATAAATAGCTGAAGCCTTCCTGGCTCAGGTTGTAAGGCCCTCTCAATACAGTACGAGCACCATACTACTACTGCTAACATCCTTAGCAACTAGGCACGTTAGCATTATCCGTAGCTCCAAGTCACTTCTCTCAGAAATGTGCAATAGTTTTTGCAGTATTTTAAAATGTCCGTTTTTACAAATAAGTCGAGGTATTATACTTTTGTCTGATCGGTGTTATTATGTGACTAAAAAAATGTAAGTGAGCTCGCTATATCCGTCTATATATTTAGCTCTACTGTATATGACTTGATATAGGCCAGTGTTAGCAATGGCTGACTACAGTATCACTCCCAACTGCCATTAGGGCCTAGCGACTTGACCCGAGTGTCATTTCTTAATAGAAAACGGCGTGCATAATAACAGTTGAATTATTTCCTCAATGACTAAATCTACTTCCATTTAAGTTCGATGGCACAGCATGGTCTGTCAATATTAGTGAACCTGACTGAACAAAGTGTCATGGAATCCGTTCGGAAGATTGCTAGCTAGCTAGTTAGCAAATAATTTTACAAACCTATCGCTAACGATACCGAGCCTCAGCTAGCATGATAGCTACCGTACTCAATAGAATTCAACCGAACATACGGGCGCACACTTCCTGATATTGGACTTAAAATAAAGACTGTAACAATATAGTATGCTATTTACAAATAAAAGTTTGGACCTACTTACAATATTGGCGACTTTTAATCCTGCTTTTTCTCTGGACGATTCCGTCTCGGTCCTCCGTCTTGCTCCGCGTATCGTTCAGGGCAGTACCACTTCCGTTACAATGACACTTCTCTTTCCTTCTTCTCCCACATCTGTCTTACGCAACATCACTCTACACCAAACACCACATATTCACTGCAAACGTCAAATACAATAGTATTTCGTTAACGAAATATCTGGCTGTTATTCCTGAGAATTAAAGATTTGGGAATGTATCATTACTTTTTCATTTCACCCACTCAATTGCGTGAATTATACATCGGATTGCCAATCGATCTGATTAGGCTATTCTTATGATTAGGCAGATCATTTGTGTGTAGATAGTAACGAACTGGCGACACGACAACTGGTCTGGCTGCCCTCAGATCAACCGAGATCCGAGCAGATTGGAAGATTGCTTCAGTCACAATCAAGTGGTAATATTCAATGCCCCATCAAATCCTCATGTACAGTTATTCTATAATATGTAACATATTTTTATTGGAAATTAGGGCTATTAAATAATAATTTATTATACAGATTTATTAATAACACTGACTGTTAATTAGTCTATAAAGTATAATAATAACAAGCAGGGTCAGTTTACTACTTTTGAATGTATCTGGCTGGGTTCTTAGGTTATGAATAAACCGGTTGTAATGTATTAGGTAAGGCCTACTTAAAATAATTACAAATACTAATGCTATATTACAAATCAAGTAGGCTACAAATAGGCATATTGTTGTAATTAATTCTCAAATATATCAATGTATGACTGAGATTTAAATTTAAGTTAGGCCTACAGGACAGGCATGAATTAATACATTGTCCAAACACACAGGATAATATAATTAGGATACTTATCACAGATATAGCCTAGCCTATTGTCGTTTTTGAATTGACATCACAAAATGTATGTCCCTGTAAAAATGAAACCTCTCAGACCTGCAGCATTATATAAATTAGTGTCTGACTCTTAAGTGTATTGTTTGTTGATCTTATTCTCTAGTGTCTCTGTCTATAGTCTGAAATAATAGACAGGTCGTTCATAATGTGCCAGTGTGCAACTTTCAATAGCATATGACGATTATTAAGAACATGTCTAAGAGCTCATTATCAAATAACATACAAAGCAATGCAGAAATTATAGCTCTGCATTATGAAATATGTAAAATTAAGTAAAATTCTTTGCATGTGCAAATACTTTGCTAAATTTACCAGATGTTGATCCTGAATCTGAAAGTATGCATTTACTGTAAGCACTCCCCACCCCCCCACCCCCCAAGCTGTCAAATATTGTTTACTTTTATTTAAAATAAATTAATAAATTAATTTAAAAAAACAAGATATGATGGGTTGCATGTTAAAAGCACATTATGTTGTGGGCAGGCTGTGGCTTGCTTTGATAATTCATTTTATAATCACTTTGAAAGAGTTTAAGCAAAAATTAAACCGATATATTTCACAATTTTTCCATTTGCCATTTTCCATTTGCTCACGAAAATATGAATTATGTCATAAGAACCAACATTTTGTTATTGTGGACTGAAAAAAATTTATAGCCTATCAACATTTGGGTTCAGTATACTCTTACTATCAATTACTATATATTTTTAAATATTTAACAATATAGTCAAAATAGAAAAACAGCCACATTGCAAATGTCATATCTGCCAGCAAGGCACAGCACTCATTGAGTTAAAATCCTTAGAAGGTTTCCTACAGCTTAATAAAAACTAGATGGAAATGTATCATATTCAAGTCAAGTCAAGTCATAACAGCCACATGCTCTCCTTGCTATAGTCAATGGTTAAGATGTGAGGTGCTTTGCCACCAAACGGTGACTCCACTTGTGGTTTGAGACTTTCTGCTTTCTGCTGTCATTTGTTGGTAACACTGAATTGAACTGAGCTATAACAGAAATATTTAGAATTAAAGGAACCCATGGAATGAATATGAATATTACCCACAATGAACATTTTTATATT
>JAODUH010000022.1:2806509-2847358 GCA_027564835.1 Typhlichthys subterraneus | reverse complement strand
ATAAAAGGGCTTGATCCACTTGTGTGTTTTATAATGTTAGCATATACTTTTAAAAATATACATACTAACACCATATAATTTAAATGATGGAAACAGTTTATTAGATTACTTCTAGGACTATTTTCAAATAAAGTAGAAAAATGCATAAAACAATCGGACGTTCTAATGAAAGGTTCTATTAACATTTCATTAATGGCAATCAATAATTGAAATTAAGTAATACATTGTCTTTATCTGATCCCCTGCGCAACAAACGGTCACAAAAATAGACGTGGTGTGCCAATGCAGCATATTGCATTAAATGGCATTTCAAAGAACAATGTTCATATGTGATGTAATCACACATGAACTGAAGTAATGGAACGTAATCAGATTGTTACTAAATTTAGGTAATACAAAAATTACGTTACTGATTATCATTTTAGTCTGGTAAATAACTAACAAATTACATTTAAAGTACAAAGTAAACTTCGAACTCTGACCTGCCGTTAGTTATGCTACCACATGATACACTTAGTCATTCCAATGATATTCCACATTACACACAAGCGAAATAGGCTATATTAATTTGAATGCGAAATCTACTTGAAACAAAAACACACTATAGCATTGGTTCACATCTTTATTTAGAAAAGAAATGCATTTCTTAATTTAAAATAAATTAGGATTAACAATTACAAAAATAAAATAAATTCCAAGTATCTTTGCACATATTAACTACTAAATAGTATAGGGTGCATTTCAAATTAAACCACAAACTATTAATGCAGCCATTCAGCATCACAACTCACAAACACACAAGCATGTAAATGAAAATAAAGCACTGTACAATATAAGCAAAACATTATACATGTGCAAAAAGGTATAAAATAAGAGAAACCAAAAAGAAAGGCCTCTATTTACAACAGGACATTTAGTACAAAACAAACGTCTGGCCAGGGATTATGAGCATCCTGTTACTATAAATGGGACAGTTTCACACCGTCAACAGCTATGCAAGAGAACTACAAAATAAATACTATCATGATAAACGTTTGGCAGAAAAAAAATTTATCTGACGATGCAAAGTCAACCTGCAAACAGCTATGGGTCAGTTGTTTAGCTGAGCTATTAAAAGTCTTTAAAAGTAAACAAAGTTAAATCAATTTTTTTTATTTAAAAGTCATTTCATCCCGTCATTTAGCTAAATATTTACTTTCCTAAAGTAACCATTCGTGAAGGGTCACAATGCGTCTCACGGCTACTGCAAGTCACCCTGGCAAATTGCCTGTTGAATAATGATTACATAAAAGCAGACAAATTAAAAATGTGAAAGTGAAAAATACTTCATCATAAATTCAAGTGTTGATAGGAAATCAAATTGTGTGTGTGATAAAAAAGTAAAGTAAATGTGCAGAGAAAAAAACCATATGTGCAGTGTAGTGTTTGCAAAACAAAAAGTAACTTTAAATAGTATTTTAAAACTTCTGTGTGGAAAAGAAAACAAAGCAGTGATCATGTACTATTTGGTGGGGTACTGTCCTGCTTCTAGGGCAGGCAGGACATGGAGCTGGGGATCTTTGTAAGAAACACAGTAGCTGAAATGAGCTCAGTATAACCCGAGTCCTTGAGTCCACATAAATCCTGGATCAATTTCACACAGTTTAGCAAGAACACTAAACTGAACCACCTACAATACAGAATGTAGAGCGTGCGGTGGATGGGGACATGTTTGAAGCATCGGCTGGGTTTAATTTAAATACCTCACGATTCCCTTGTTATATAAATGTTTTTGCTTTGCCTCTCACCTGGGCTGCGTCAAAACTGGCAACAATGAGAGTACTTGAAAAGAGTGAATGACATTTACAAGCTCCGGCTGTGTGTTTGTGCGTGCTTTGTGTGACTAACTTTGTACACGTGAGCCAGTTGTGTTGACAAATTTGATCAACTTGATATGGTGGCATGATACGGTGAATGATATGTGCAGTATTCCTAGTGTTCCTAAATCTAGTGCCTACTGGGGTTGCTTGGTCACAGGGCAATGCCATTTGTCCTTGGCCCAGGGAAACACAACAGTGACTGCGCGTGGTCCAAGTAGTCTGAGGCCGCGCAGCCTGCCATCGCCTGTGGGTTCCTGCTGATGACTAATTTCAAGAGGTCCCCCGTCTCTATGATGAGGGGCACCGTTAGACAGCAGTCCAGGTCCCTGGTCCTTGCACGGTTCACCTGGGAGACATCACATCAACCTCAAACTAAGACGTCTGTTATTAAAGGTGATACGGTGTACAGTATTATGAACATTAAAATAGCAGCTAACCATCTTCTGTGTAAAGATATAGTGGCGTAATTGCGTCCTGGGCATAAATTGACATACCGTGTTGTAATCAGAGTTCCTCTGGTCTTTGTTGTTATAGCAGGGCCAGAGTGCATGCAAAGTGCATGTATGTGTTTGACCCTCAATGCATTTGTTTTGGTATGAAATGCTGGCGTGCTTACTGTGACCTCTATTGACAGTCACGTGCACAATACAGCTACTTTGAAAGGAGGTAGCGATACACCGTGTTTTAGGTAATTGGTCAGCAGTCACAGTCCCTGTGAGCTTGTACAGTACACACAAAACGGGGGTGTGCTTCACAAATATTTCATGGCAACTGGCAGCAAAACACTAAGGCATTATACATGTACACTACGTAATGCCCAAAATTATTGATTGAAATTGCATACTGGTATAGATTGGTATTACAAATTCTGAATTTTATTATGTTTTGTGAACCAAGTCTGTGGGTGACTGAACACAAACATACCTGCAAAATGCGGTCATATGGTTTTAACCCTGCTTGGTCAGCAGGACCATCTGGGCGGATCATGTTGACATAAACACCCTTCTCCAGAAGCCCATCAGATACACTAAAGCCAAAGTCACTGCTCTCAAGGTCCTTCTGTATGGATACCTGACAAGACAAAGACCATCCATTACGATACATGCTCACATATGACAATTATTTTGATTTTTAACCTATATTTAACTAGGAAGTTCCCAATGAGATTACAAATATTTTTCCAAACAACAGTTACAAAGAGTAAATACAAAAAGATGCACAACTGTAAGTAGATCACAACATAGGACACTCAATCATTAAAAACAGCATCACAAACAACAAATTCTTACATTTTAGATTTAAAACCATTTAGCTAAATTAAATCAGTTAATTTCAAACCTTCTTGCAACATATTCAATGCCGAGGGTGCGGAATACACAAATGCCATTTTCCCATTTTTGTGCGGGCATTTGGTACAGATAGCATAAAAAGGTTCTGAGAACAGAAGGAATATTGTCCAGTACAATGCAACTTAAAAATGCAAAACAACTACCCCTTTCCCCAGCTCGAGCACTGCATGTCTTCTGAAATTGTCTTTGAGCAAATATAATCTACTAAAAGACACAGAACTACTGACTGCATCAACAAGTTGTGACTGGCACAGTATCCACTGGGTCCAGTTGCAAGAAAAGTTAGTTCTGCGATTTCAGGGACAAGTGACTCAAACAGGAATTGTGTCACACATGATTCAATGTCATTTGCTCCTCTAAATGTTCTCCATTTTAGTGCCATTATCATTCATTGGCTATACAGACAATGGCCAAAAACAAGTATTATGATATAATGTAATTAACCAAATCGCAATGTCATAAAATGTAATGTGCCTGTGTGTGTGTTTGTGAGCGCAAGACACCATCACACTCTCTGTAATGTCATGGGTCATTTAGCTAGCAAATCAAACATGAGAACACGGTGTATTACAACAAATACTAATCTAAGGCGGTGTGGGTAGTTGGGTGCAGCATGTGGTTCTAGCATGCGGTTTCAGCATGTGACCGGTGTAACATACACACACACGCGAGGTAATGCTTCATAACAAGTATTATTTGGCGTTTTCTGATGCACACAGCAAGTTGTGACTGGCCTAGTATCCACTGGGTCCAGTTACATCGCACTGTTGGGCATAGCGTGCAAATTAAGTAAGGTGCTGAAATAGGTATAACAGGACAATTCCCTCTGGACCCTACTGTTTGTGAGAGGTTTGCCAGGCCATAACTAGTGTATTAATGTATTATTCAATGTCTTTCTGGCTAAATGTATCCATTTGTAAATCATATACTGTAGTGTTTGTTTGTTTTTTCTGATTCTGTAGGTAGTGTGTCCTAAAAACAATAACACCCATTTCCAAACATACTGTACTGCTGACACCTGTACCTTGTGCAGTTCCAGGGTAGCGGAGGGCAGAGAATGCGAGAGGTCCATCTTCGCCCTGGGAGGTATCGCCCCCGATTCTAAGATTGAGCTCCGGATGCTTTTAGTCATAGTCTCATCGTAGAGTCCCTCCCCTTCAACAGGGCTGACTCTAGTCTGGACCAAGTCTTCAGAGGACCTGGTCTCTTCCATGTAGAGGCTAAATGTGCTACTTGTCATTGAGGCCTAAAATATACAGATAGGATCAAATAACATTTTGATTAGTTGATTATCAAATAACATGTATTAAAACTGTGGGGTTGCAAAGTGAAATGAAATAATTTAAAGTTTTGAAGAAGAAAAAAAAGAATGTTTTCTTGTTCATGTTTAATGATAATACATAAATAAAACATGACAAAATGCCTTATTAATGCTGTTAAAGGTTGAGTTTAAACCTTAGAAATATGTATATGCATTTGTTATGCTATGAAATAATGCACTGTCTTAAAGATGCCAGCCAGGGTACTGAACTAACGCTTTCCTCCATCAGTATGGCAAGCAGGTGTCTGGCCCGTCTGCTTTAATAACAGATTAGGCACTCCACTGATTATCATAAAGCTTCATCTGGCATCGTTTAGGCTGACACCAGTGTGCGAATAAATGAGCAGGACAAAGCAGATGGGAGGTGAGGCTTGGGGAAGGAGGTGGAAGGGTGCACGATGACAGCTTACCTCCAGCTCCCTGAGAATCTCCGATTGGCCACAGGTCTCGAGGTCTTGCAGGGCCTGCGACCAGAAGCTGTCTTCCTGGTTCAGGGTGCCATGGCAACGAGGCGGGCTGACGTATCTATGACAATGCAGGAACCAGAACATGAGAGCAGCGCCGCTGTCCTGGCGCTGCCTGCAAAGGAGTGTGGGTAATGCAGTCTTTGGGTCGCAACAGAGTCCCTTGGACTCTTAGACCACAGTGAGGCTTATTGCAATCTTCACTTGAAACAGATGCAAATGCTGAGCAGTCTTCCAAATTAAGATAAAGCCTTTATGTAGATACATTTTATAAAATCTCACCTCAAAAACAGGAACTAAAAATGACAAAAACATGTAAAAAGTCAAGAGTGAGATGATAGACAAATGCTGCATGTGATCTGAAGAAAAAGCTTTGGTGTAGACAAAGACAAAATATGTATAATGCAAAACACCAAAAACCTTGTGGATGACTAATAAAACAGATGAGAGAGAGAACACCTGAGAAAGAGAAAAATAAAAAGGAAATACAACATAAAACATAGACCCATAAGACAACAGAATGAGAAGAAATGTATTCCAACTTCGTATCGGACATTCTTACTCAGGTAGTTTGTCCCAGTCCTCCTCATTGAACGTCTTGCTGTAAAGCGTTGCATTGTGTGTAAGGCTTGCAGCAGTGCTGGAGCTGGGATTGCACCTGGGCTTCGAACGATGCCATTCATTTGTATTTAGAGCGAAATCAGACGCTTTGTGAAGATACATTCCTGAATATGAAGTGAAAATACATTGATCATATCTACAAGATTCTGGAATAGCCATCTTGATAAAACATTTATATGCATTTCTCATTGCAGGGCATTAACCACAAAAAGGGTGAACTTCACCTTGGTTACCATAACCTGCATCGAAGCCGGAGCTATCCCAAGAGCTCATGGCAGAGTCAATACTAGGAATGGTGGCAGAGTAAACTTCTGAGTGTTTACTGGTCTTCTGAGAGTCGGTCAGTTCATCCTCTGTGTCACTTTGAAACCTCGTCTGCGACGAAGACCGCAGGTTATCAGATTCTGGGAACAGATAATAAATGAGCTACGGTATGCTACATTCGTACACAGACCTTATAGCTTTGACAAGTGTCCACGTACGGTCAGCTTGTTTCTTGATTTTGAGGGTGACCGACTCGCCAGCCGTCTGCAGTAGATGGATGGCCTCACTCAGAGGTTTCCCCTTTAGACTGACCCCATTGATGGCCAGGACCCGGTCCCCAATATGGATAGCCCCAGTCCTGTGAGAGAGAATACACAGAGAGCAGACTATAGTGTTACCAGACCTTACCTGTTCTATTGGGATGGAAAAATGTCAATGAGGAAAGAAACTTGTTAGGAAAAGGGGGGGGGGAACTTGTTATTGTAATTGGTTAGTTTCCAAATAAGGCCACCAGGAAGTCTACTGATCTGGACTAAATGTAAATGTCACTTTGTAAGTGCACCATCTTTAGGCTCTTATTTCACAACCTTTGCGATTGCACTCTCACCTCTCTGCAAGACCTTTTTTTGTGAGGCCAGAGATCACTATTGGGTCAAAGGGCTCCTCCGTCCCTGAGATGGTAATGCCTAGTGGGCCGTTGAACCTCTTCAGCTCAACCGTGTAGATGACGGAGCCTGACATCTCCAACTCATCTGAATGGGGTAACGGCACATACACGGACTGAAAAACGTGATACCATTGTAAATACTGATCAACAAATGGTGTTATCCTCTTTAAAACATCTGATGAGGCTGTTGCTCAATATTCTGCCTGCTGGCCATTGGCCAAATATTAACGGCCGACAGAAAAGCCACTTCCTCATTCAGTTGTCTGCAGTACATGAATTGGGGTTCATGTTTTTTGCATTAAAAGCATAGTGTGTAAAATCTAGCATTATTAGACAAACTTATTTTAAAACTCCAATTTTGGGCAGGGTAGTACATGTAATGTACATGCAAAAGAACAGAGCAGAACTATTATTTTGCCTTCAACTGCCATGAAAACCTGTTTGTGAAAACTCATCACCATTTACACTACCCTCCTGTGGCCAAAGACGCATACGATGCCTTTAGCGTTACACAGTGAATACGGTGAGCTCATGTACAGGAGGGTTTTCATGCAAATGTACCGATGTTGTCTTCATCTTTCTGAATGCGAAGTTTGACCATGTCCTCAGCCTGCTGCAGGAGGTGCATGGCCTCATCCACAGTGTAGTTGTCCAGGCGAACACTGTCGATAGCCAACAGCCTGTCTCCGGGCTCTAGTGTTCCTGTCCTGCCAGGTACAGAAGCAAGAGGATCACCGTTATCTAAACACAGCGAGGGCTCTTGTTCTGACTCGTACAGCAGGAATCCTATTAATGTATTGTGTCTCAAGGGAGACCTTGACCCTAACCTCACCGCCAACCTAATCAACCTTGAGCCCTTTCGAAGCATAGCTGGTCTGTCCTACTGATCTACTTTTAGAGCTCCATCCTATTATAGTCATGTAGAGTGTTCTTGGAACATTTTTTTGTTAATACATAATCCAGCACAGACCTAGAAACATTACATCACACAAAAATACTGGTTAATAAAAGTTGACTATGAAACTCAAAACATTGGTTCGTTATGTGTATTCCGCAGCAAATGTTTAAACTTTAATGTAATTGAGTCAATAACTAAACTTGTTTTGAAGTGAATTCACTGGTGTTCCCATTTATTTTCAGTGCATTTAATATGCACACTGCAACACTAGCACCATTGGGACAATCTGACATTAAACATACCTGTGTGCTATGCTTCCTTTCCTAATATCAGAGATGATGAGGGGCTTGCCAGGTTTCCTACTTGCTGGTGGAAATAAAAATAAAACAATACAATAATAAAAACTATGTCACAATTGGATTAATTTGCCAAGAACATTAAATGCGTTCAAGATTGGATTATGAATCCCAAGATTCATGTTCCATGAAGTCCCTACTATTCCCTTTCAATAAACCTGAATAAAAACACCTGCTAAGAGAGTCAAAGCATGAAAGAAGCTAGATATCAATTCTGGTAAAAGGCCCATTAGTCTGAGTTGATAGTTCTCATAACATTAGGTAACTTTGTAGCGTCCCAGTCTGAGCACTACAGCTGGGCAACACTGCCCCCTGCTGATCTGTCTGTATACTCACCACTGATGGTGATGCCCAGCTCCACTCCTCTCCTCTTGGGAAGCTTAACATGGAACGTGCCGCTGCTGGGAACCACAGATTCTAGCACAGGAAATAGAAGATGGCAGATTTTTCAGATCCCGTGTTCATCTCCAGTGGGAGATGTTTATGGTTAGATTGATGATACCTGCGACATCAAATTGGAGCTCCAGCGTAACCTTGTTGGATAGAGCTGCGTTTCTCAGCAGCTGATGGGCCTCTTCCAGCGTGCCATCCTCAGAGGGAATACCGTTGATGGACAACAGCCTGTCACCAACTTGCAGTAACCCACACCTCCACACAGACAACATACATATAGACAGAGACTGTGCTACAGCTCGAGGAATACAAACGTTTACATTGTGCAGATGCCATGAATGGACACATTGAAAACAATGGCATTGTATTTTTATCCCGTTTACTGTATTAAAATACAAACTAGGCAGAAGTAACATCCATCTAGTTTAATGTTAAAGATCTTCATAAAACTAAACTTAAAAAGCAAGAGAAACAGCAGGCAGGCTTAACATTTCCAGATAAAGTATTTTGATATGAATGATAGTGAGTCACCCTGTTTAAACACAACATGTTGTTCTATGAAGAGTCTTTAAAATAGTCTAATAGGTCAACATAAACCGCCTTACATGAATGTAAATACACCAGCAGAAACCCATTCACCAAAAGCACAATTAATATAATCAATTAGACCCTAAATTGTGAGGGCAAATACAAAGACAATGTCAAACAATGATTAATTTCCCAACCATCCACTGCCATTCATTGACCTTGTCTGGATGCTGAGCTATGGAACCGCACAATGTCTGACTCTCGTCTCTCCTGTCTAGCCGCTCCTGGAACAACTGGCTACATCACCCAGTGTAGAGAGCCCTCTGACACCGTTACAGACACCATTCATCTTGCAAGTCACACTGCTTTGACTAGCACTGTGTTAATTGGTCTGTGTCATGTTGCCTTAATCAATAAAGGTATGGGGGTGGGAGAGGTTAAACAGTGTTTTGCATAAACAAATCAATGTCTGCATCAATACTTGCTACATTCCTGTACAGTATCTATAGGGTGCAAATGTACACAGCTTACATACTGCAAGTCTAAACACATCAACATCCTTTGCTATTCCATACGGTACCTAAAATACAGCTACACAACTTAATTTCCAAGGCCATTAACCAATTTTATAACACAGTGAATTCAAGTGATAGGTCTTGCTTTTGGGAATAAAAAAATAAAAAAGTATGCAGAAAGATATATTTTATACACGTTTTAGTTCACAGCTCTTTAAAGACTCTCCATAGCCAGACTGCGTGACCACCACTAGAACGCACACTAACACTCAAGGTGACTCCGTATCCGCCATTTGTTTGGCTGCGTTACCTCTCAGCTGAGCTGCCGGGCTCAATAAAGCGGATGACCGGAGGAACAGACAGGGATTCCATGGCAAAGACACCCCCCTGTAGCTGGAGCCCAAAGCCTGCAAGTGGATCACCCCTTAAGACAACCTCACTCGTTTCCACATGAACAACCTGCCCCCCGGGACCAACTGAACTGGATGCCAGTGATACTGAGAGACCAGACAGACAGACAGACAGACAGAGAGAGATTTAGTGGGGAAACCAGCACTTGGAGCACAAGAGACACATTGTCAGAGGGAAAGGAGTGGGCAGGATACGAGAAGGAGACATGTTCCCACAGAGGCAGGTAGAGGGGAGCGGCAACATGAGTCACCAGTACACGTCGGTCTTGCGTTAGTCAGTCAGGTCTAAGCACTGAAGGGGGTGGGGGAGGAGGTTTGATGATGAAGAGGAGGAGGAGGAGAAAGCTACATAGTCTTTATGAGTCCATCTGGATGCCGCAAGCAATGCGTTGTGTCTCTAATTGACCTCAATTCCTTCCATCTGAAACTGTTAGACATTGTTTGGGAGTTTTCCTAACATAAAAGGTGCATCTTGTTGTCGTTCTGAGCTAAACTAGTGAGCCAATGGACCCGGTCATTTTGTGACCAGGCACACAGGGGATTTGATCTTTTGCATTAACATTTCACCCTAAATGTGGTGACGTCAGGACAGAGGCAGGCGGTGGCCATACGTGAGCTCTTGTGGTCCTTCTTCCGGTTCCTCCCCTTGCCGTTTGCACTGCGGGGGCTGCTGGGTGGGATGGCCGGGCCGGGGCAGGGCAGGGTGCTGCTGCCCTGGCTGCTGAAGCCTGAGGTGGCTGTGGAGGAAGGGGAGGAGAAGCCACCGCTCACCAGAGCTGGGGAATGGGGAGAATGGAAGAGGGAACACACACAACACTCCATTCACCTGACCTGTAATGGCAGGAGTCCACACAAACAGCCGCGGAAAAGATTAAGGGATCACTGCAAATTTTAAAACCATTAATAGTTTAAATATACTGTAAATGTGAAGAATAGAACAAATAGAAAAGGCCTATAAATATAAAAATACAAGTATTACATGTAAACAACAAATCAAAATATATGAATTGTACAAATCCGTCTCTTAATTTGTTCCGTGACTGAATCTCCGTGAACCTCATAGCAATTGAGTCTGGTGTCAGCGCTGTTATGTCGAAGAGATTGATTCGTCATATGCTTTGTCAGGCTGCCCTCTACAGTGCCTGGAGCCACGAGCAGCGCTCAGATGTGGCGACTTACATTTGCAGTGGTCCTGATGGTTGTGTGCGTGGCTGGGGCTGCTCCATGTCTTGCCGCGGCTGGTGTGGAGGGGGTGGTGGCAGTTGCTGTTTGGGTCCCAATGGTGATGGTTGACCTTCTGTGCTTTTACTGCAACATAAACACACCGATTACCAAATACAGACACACTCGCCCATTGTTGAACGGCACAGTAATCTAACCCACACAGTAAGACCCTGACGTCTGCATTTATACTCTGCCACACAGAGCCTGGAGGATCATCTCAAGCAGTGTAATTGATATTTAATGTTTTCTTCATGCTACAACAGATTAGAGCCTGCAGTGTCATGTATTTCAATGAGCATCATCAAATCAGTTAAACTGAATTCACTGAACATGAGCGTTAATGGTCTCTAATGAACAATATCTTACTTTTACTAGCAAGTTTTAAAAAAGCAGATTGCAAGTTGAACAGCATATTCACAATTTCCTTCTCAAAGTAGCCAGAAGGCACAAAACCAGACTGAGCCAGTTGTTCAGTGGACATGTTGGCAGTAGGCACTGACACTCCGTTTTCAAGCGTGAGAGGAAACCAGATGACGTGATGTGGGTTGTCCTTGATTGACCACAGCTGAAACTCTGATGGTTGATAATGCTTTTTCAGTCCCTGTTTGTGATTGGCTGGACGGGGTGGTGGGTGTGGTTTTACAAAGTATCTGAAGCCAACTCAGGATGCGTTCAGGATGGTGAAACGTTCACTTCACGTTCAATTAACGTGAATGGTAGTTGACTGAAGGCCAGGGTACATTGTTAGTGATTCAGCTGTACAGATGCACAAGATGATGGTAGAAACACAGCCACCTCTGTTGGTGCTGTAACACCTTAAACATTCCAATTGCTAAGTAGGATATGCCAACAATGGTTGTGTCAACATATTCAGGTTCAGAATGAGGCAGCATACATTTAAGATAAAATAATATGGTAATGAAAGTGACTTTTGTACTGGTTAATAGAGATGACACTGACTAATATGTGACATACCCTAATGTTCCACGTACTGTGCCTAATGTCTTCACATTTATTACACGTCATTGAGCAAAACTCAACACAACACACATTAAATGCAGCAAACATCTTTCGAAGGAAATGTGTCATTCGGTAAAAAGTTTAATTGAATTTAGCAAACGTTCAGGCCACTGAATGCACCTTCAGTCCTTTTGCAGTATAGGCTACCAGAAATCAATGGAAAAAATAAAAAATCCAGAAACCCACAAAATGATCTTTAAGTGAACCCTACTTTACCTATTTTGGCCAAATACTAAATAGTATGAAAAAGCTTGGTTACATCAGAGCCATTCATATCCAGCATTATAGCCAAAATAATCCTACAAACAAATGTTCAAAATGAAAGCCAAGAACTATAATGTGCACCTGAATAATTCTCTGTAGCTAAATCTGTCACAGAAAGTTACATGCGACAGTAATCCTTGGTGCTTTATTAGCAGGGGCCTAATCTGTGACAACTTGCTCACGTGGACTGAGGATTTGCAGGGGCCATGGACGAGTGCATCACAGCCTACGCTGTGTGCAGTATTCAGTGCAGCTTGGTTAAAGCCAAGTGGTTGTAATCACAATATGCATGGGATAACCCCTGGTCTTTTTCAGACAGCCACTTTCCATCGGACTCACTTAAAATCATTACGCTCCCATTCCGGAAGCTTATGTTAAGCTCACCTAGGGGAAGCTCTCCAAGAAATTGTGTTTTCTGCCTGCGCTGGTGGATAGTAACATTGGCTCCTAATCTCTTAGTGGTCATATCAGTTGTATTAAATCCCCATAGGAGATTAGTCAAATTGCATCTTACAATCACGCCTTTTCTAGGGGAAATTCAAACAGAGAAATCTAATTCAAATGTGGATGCCTAAAATGAAATTGAAAGACAACATCAATTCCAGTAATTTTAGGTTGGCTGTTGGCCATCATTTTGAAGTAAGACAATTCCCTGCGTGTAAATATAGCAAACACAAGGGCCTCTATCAAACAGAAAGCACAGCAAAAGGTGCAATCTCTCTCTGTAAAATAATGTATTACAAATAAACCACAGCAGATTATAGAAAGGGACCTAATCGTACCATAAGATTTGCATCTAAACTCTCCAGCATGTCAGTGTGATTTACACACTCGGTTGGGACGTTATCTGTAAATGCCCCCCCACACACACACACAAACACACACCCCACCCACCAGCTCCTCCTGGCCCAGATATAAGCATACGATGAGAGAGCAAAAGGATTGCTATCTACAGTACAACATGGGCTCCATATGTTAATCAAATTAATTTTTACCATCTAACCATTTGTTTTAATTTTTCTTATATTTCCTAAGTTTTATTCTTTGAACCATTTTATATTCCTTCCGTTGTTTTTCTGTATTTCTGTATATTCTTATGGGATGCATGTTAATAAGCACATTGAGCTGCAATTCTGTATGAAAGGTTCTATACAAATAAAGATTATTATTATATGAAATATATATTATTACCACATCATCACTATACTGTACATGTGGGTTTTAGGATGAAGCATCTACAGTAGTGGAGCACTGATGTGTTCATTGGGTTCCCTACATGACAGACCTGCTTCTTGGGGCCATGCAGGAGGTCTGCACTGACTGGCAGGGAGGATCTCCAGTTTGACAGCATCACATGTGCTGGCCAATAGCTGAGCGGCTTCCAGTAAGGAGCAGTGTTCTGTGCTGGTGCCGTCTATAGAGAGCAGAATGTCACCCGCGTGCAAAGCCCCGCACCTGGCGGCAGAGAGAGCACAAACTGACAAATGACAAAGTGAATAGTGACGAAATGAAAGTTATGCAGTTTTTAAAGGAGGGCTCACAACATTAACAATGTTAATAATAATAATAATAATAATAATAATAATAATAATGATTATTATACAGTATATATATATTCAATATTATTTTAAATATAGTTATTGTCTTTAATAAACAATGTTTTCTTGAGTTATGTATTTTATGTTATTACGGAATGCTATGATAAGAAACAGTGTTGTATATATTTTATAAGTTTTGTGTCATGAGATTTATAAGAAGCAGGTCATGGCACATCACCCCTCATGCACACACATTGGTGCATGCCCAAGGGGGGGGGGGGGGGGGGGGGTTTACAATCAAATGACCAACTTCCTGGTCTGGTGTGCTGTTCGCTGTGTGCTGTGTGTGTGTGTGTGTGTGTATGGGGCTCACCTTTCTACCACGCTAGCAGCTTTGATCCTGTCTATGATGACGACCTGCTTGCTCCTGTATGTAGCTGTGGTGAGGCTAATGCCCAGGCTGGCAGAGGGACCTTTCACCATCTCCACCAGCAGGGGGCCCGAGGCTTGCTGAACTGCCTCTAGAGCAGACCACAAGAGGACACACACATTAGTGTAAGTGTGTCTGTGCTCAACTCAACGTCATATTTTCAACATGAATAAAGCAGCAAGCAGTTACTTTTTATATGTCAAGATATAGTGGAATAATGGTGTCCTGAGCAGAGAATTACATCACAATCTGTGTGTGTGTGTGTGTGTGTGTGTGTGTGTGTGTGTTGTAATCCCAGCTCCTGTGTTCTTTGTTTTAACAGCCTGGCTGGTCAGTACGTGCATGTAAGTTCAGCGCGTGTGCACCTGTGGCCCACTAAGCATTTGTTTTGGTCAAAGATGCTGATGCTCTAGTAGGACATCTATTGGCAAGTTGTCATATAGAAAGAACCGTGTTAGCAGAGGAAAATATGTAGATTTGTCCAATTCAAACATGTGCTTTAATAATTAGAGCACAGTCACATATTATACCGTATGTACTCTAATAATAGTGTGTTTAATTCCTTTTTTTATGGTGCATTTATGGTTTACTATTTTACACACCATTAAAATAGATCTGCACTTGCTGGAAAGCTTTACTAGCTAACATGATACTTATGAATACCCTTGTGTTGAGTAATAACTGACAACCACAGAGAGTACAGAGATTAGCTACAGTATGCAGATCAACACACAGCTATGGCAGTATGTTATGACATATGAGACATCCACCCTGTCATTATTATATATTATTATAATATTATGATTCTCCAGGGTTTAAGGCATGGCAGAAGCAGCTTGCAGAGACCAACTAATTTCCGGCTACCGCTCATGCCCAGCCTTGTTTTCTTAAAGGGTCATGTTGCAGAACAGACAAACAGCTAATTTCACAATGAACGCTGGCTGATGTGTTTTCCCTGCAGATTGAAGCAGACCAATGTCTCTGGTACAACCAGGTAGGCGAGAGCAGACAACAACAACCTAAACAAAACAACCTTTAAAGACCCATGATAACATTGTCTCAGGGGATAACTAATAATAGACACATATATGTACAAGATTAAATGATTGAAGGCTTTAAGATCATTTACACACTTCGGAAATCTAAAGCTACTGTGCAACAGATAAGTCATCAGGTTAAAACCAAAACAAACATCTACAGACAGAATTTACCAATAGGGCTGATTCTCTAGTTCTTCCTGTTCTCTCTCAGCCAATCACGGCTGATACATTTTTCCAGAAATATCAGCTTTCAAAATGGTATTACTGTGTACCTTAAGGTACATTTAATGTAAATGTAGACCCTCAAACACTCATGCTTGTCCCCAAGGTATGTCTGGAGTATCTTTTTGCACTTGGAAATGTAGGTGTTTGTGCTGTTTCCTCTCATTTAGAGAATCATGTGTGTCGGCTGACAGCCAACGAACAATATGTACTGTATCGTCAATGAGATGTAACAGGGTAGTGTTGATGTGGGTTTGAGACCTGGGCGGTTTCCATTTTTGATTTGAGTTATTTAGCCCTGGAGCAAAGATGCTCTACTGTGTGTGTGCGCGTGCGCTGTGCGTGTGCGCGTGCACACTCACCCATGACAGAGATGTCATACTCAATCAGGAAGAGAGCTTCCTGGCTGCTCTGCATCAGAATGGTCAAAGCATCTGCATGCTTTTCCCTGTTTAAAGGCATCCCATCTATGCTTAGCACACGGTCTCCTGCCTTCAGAGGTGCCCCCCCTGTATGGAAAGGGGGGGGGGGGGAGTTTAGGATATAGGAGAGTTGTTGAAGACACCAGTCCCTATGAATCATTAAACAGTTGACACATGGCTGCCCCCTGAAGGGCAAATTAGTTAAATAGATGCATGTCGTTTTTAGTGGGTGGACCATGTTACGTGCACATGGGGTTAAACACAGTACTAAGGAGATTAGCAGTGTGCACTCTGCCTAGGACATACAGTAACTGGTATAAATAGTCATTTTCATTAGGGCATACAAATAAACACACACACGCATGCACGCACGCATGAAATTGCACATGCCTCAGCCTGCTAGCTCGCTCATTCCTGCAAGCTCAGTGAACTAACACGGATGGAAGAGCATGTATAATGTAGATATGCACTCACAAACACGCATACGCACACACACACCTACACACACAAACAAACAATGACTTCAGTCACCTGTCAGCAGGACCCCCGGGCCTAACGTAGGTAACCACTAGAGGGCGAGACCTGTGCCAGTCCTCATGGAATCCTCCTAGAGGACAAGGCTGTATCAGATACACCTTTACCAGGGCATTCGTTCTCACTGTATAAGGTGTTCAGTATCATGAGTCATATGTTGCCTACCTCTCATGACGAAGCCGAAGCTGTTGCCTTCCTTGTGCAGGCACACCTCTATAGTCTTGGCTATCACACCCGCGGGGCTCTGGACTAGGAGGAACAAAAACATTGCACGTCAAAAGATTGAGTGTTCCATTAAAAGGGTCACACTTCCATATGAGTGTGCAGCTGCCCTTGTGGCTGAGACGAGATCTTACCAATAAGAACGCACTGACTCACTGACACTGTTCTCTACTCCTCCTCCTCAGTAGCACTAACACACTGACACTGTTCTCTACTCCTCCTCCTCCCTCAGTAGCAGTAACACATTGACACTGTTCTCTACTCCTCCTCCTGCCACCGCATGCACATCGCATAACCGTGCATGTGTCCAGAGGAGCGCCACGTACCAAATGGAGGCAGCTCATACTCCACTTCCAGCACCACTCTCTCCCCAATGTTCTTCAGCAGGCTAATAATCTCATCGTGGCGAAGCTTAGACAGGTTGATGCCGTTCACCGACTTGATGTAGTCGCCCACGTTCAGCTGGTCACTCCTGCAGAGAGAGACACACAAGGCCGTCACACACCTGTGGAGTGGCACACCACAGTGGACAGAGCAGGGTGGGAGGGGGTCGAGAGGTTGCTGGCTCAAATCCTGCTCACCCAACCTAACTGCTCCTGGTGATCAGATGGTGCCTTGCACAGCATTTACCCATTGGTGTGTGAGTGGGTGAATATGAAATAATCACCGTTAAAAACTATGTCTTTTATACACATCATTATTTTATTTGTATTTACCTGTCTGTTAGATCACAAGTTAAACTGAGCAATTAATTATTATTATTGTTTTAGTATCACTGAAATGTCTGTCTGTGTGGACAGTGAGACAACCGACTGCACATGAGGCTCTGGGTCAACGTGATGTGCATGGGAAAGGATACATACTGCAAATAGATGGAGCAGTGCTGTTGACCTGTCACTTCTGGATTATGTCAATAAGGACAGTGACAGGGAGACAGTGAATGGAGCCTGCCTTGACAAGCCATGGACTCAATTGCACAGCCGTTGCAAAAGAGAAGTCTCATTCTGATTATTCAGGCGTGCATGTGTGGGCACGTGCGTGTGTGTGTCTGTGTGTGTGCTGATAGGTCACATGTTGCTTAGTCATCATGAAGCTTTCCTGCGGTTGACATTGTGTTGTTGACATTCATATTTCTAAGTGTTATAAATATCTCATTCATAAGCCCATTAGCTGGTTATTCAAATACATTCATTCTATTTCATATAATAACGTTTTTTACACTCCTTCCCAGGGCCATCTTAAGATAGCAGAAGGCTAATCCAATGCAACACGGCTGGTCCTAAGGGTTACGCTGAGCTTGTGGGGGCAGACCACACTTGCCCGTGAGAGGGGAGAGAGAGCAATGCGTTCAGACAGCTCGGCGTGGGCTGCCGGTTTGCAAACGCACCAGAAAGCGAAGATCTCACCTGGCGGCTAGCCCACCTGGCCGCAGGTTTGACACTCGGGGTTTGCCGTCCTTGTCAGAGCCCCCGGATATGGTGAGGCCCAGGCTGCTGCCCTCTCTCTTCATCAGGTCCACGGTGGTCACTCCTCTGTACTCCTCTGCTGACACATGCAGACGTGGGCACAGATGCAGTGTCAGCACGAGCCTGGCACATTCAGATGGCCTGTAAGCCTAAAGTGGTTGTTTTTAAACTTTAATATTCCTCCCTCCCTCCCACCCTTCCTTTCTTTCTATACACACAGACACACACACCTTCTTTTAAATAAACACGCTGTTCTCACAATCAGTACATCCTCTGAAAGACTGCAAGTGCAGCATCAGTCAGTACATGCCAGCCATTTAACGCTGAGCAAGTGAAACTCGCTGAGAACGCAGCAGCACAGCGGCAGAATAATCTCTTCATCTGAAGACAGGGCGTTATATTCCTACGGTGGGATGAGGTGGATTCGGGCTGAGTATGGCCATAGATTGATTGACTGTTGGCTTGGATTTCAGGCGCTCCCGTTCTGTCTCATTGTGCTGTGCCGTGAATATGTTGTCCGCTCACATAGGCTGCACAGTACGTCAATACAAATGACAGGCGTGCTTATTCAAGCATTTATGAGACATGTGAACACACAGAGGACATATACACATATTCAATGAGGCTGTTCCCGTCAATCGGGATGGGGGGGGGGCAAGGTAGGGCGTTGACCGTACCTGATATGCTACATCTCTGGGAGGAGATGGAGTGATCGCCACCCACAGAATCCTTGGCTCCCTTGGAGTATGGCCCGTCGTCTGAGGAGACAGCAGGGACGTGCATTAGTATGATTAGGATGTTGTGGAGGAAGCCTCTAATGATGTTAGGCATGCCTTCAGCGGAGGACTCAGCTAACTAGACCGCTCCCGTTGCACACTGTGATTGTCAACCCCCGACCCAGGGGCTGTGTCAGGGCGACACGGTGCTGAGCCGACAGCCATGCTCGTCAGTGCTAAAGCTCACTGAAACAGAACATTTAGCCCGACCTCAAAGATCCAGCGGAAGCTCCCGCTGTTTGCTTTCAAATACAACGCGTTAAAGGGGGGGTCAAGCGTTTAAAATAGCTCCCCTCCGTCTGAGGCAAAGTATTCATTTAACACTACGGTGCATCTGCGGCAGCTTGATGTATCCGATTACTAAAGTGTGGGAATGCTCCTTAAGAAGGAACAGCATGTGGCTAATGGACTGTTCAGGCATGGAGAGAAATCATCAATTTCATGTCATTTGCAGCAGCTGTTGCTAAAAATTAGGAAATCTGATCTGCAGGGGAAATGTTTCCCGGTTAAGTGTTAGCCCTTTCTGAAACAGCTCAGTGCTGGCTCTAGATTTGTGGTGTCTGTCCAGGAAGCTGAATACAGTTACATTGAGTATGTCAGCAGTCATAGTGATGAGGACTGTCTTTGAACATCATATTACAATCTTAGATGGGCTCTGCCAAGCTCTGCCTTTCAGAGGGGCTAGTTTTGATTTGACTTAGGTCCACCTAAATGCAATCTATGGAGATTAGAGATCTAAGCATTTGACCATGACTCCAAAGATTGCACTTAGGTTTAGCATTCAGGCAATAGTTCCACGTGTTGACACCTATCTAAATCTAAAGGTTTATTATTTTGACACATACAACATTTTGAAACTGAAATCTGAAAAGGTGGAAATAAGTGCTACAGATAACAGTCAAATCTATATATCTTGCTCTCAGCAGGTCAGATTTCCACATCTGCTGAAGATGAAGACTAAAGTGACAGACTTGAATCCCTTGTCACATCTTATCTGGTCCATATTCTTTTGCAAACCTAATCACTATTTCACTAAAAGGTAAAATAGATTAAAAATAAATTAACAGAGATTCAGCTTCTGTATGCAGGCATTGTAAATATATGCATATACGAATATTTACAGTCATTTCTACAATCAGCAAATGTAATAAAAAATGACTTGCATGTTTTAATATAAAATAAAACATAGAATATACATATGCATACTTTGATAATTCACAAGCTTTTTCACACATCAATGAGCAAATAGCCTGTTCAGCCTCTCTCTGAGGCACAAACACACACACACACTCACACACACACACACACAGTGGATGACACATCCGGCTAGTCAAACGCATCATAATCAGCTTCCTTGGGGCCCTGACAGTCCCAACAGCTGTCATTGCAGTGAAAAGGCAATTGTAGCTCTGGGTTAAAAAGATATAGTGCTATAAGCACATCGCTGCACCCTACTGTACCATCGAGCAAGCCACCCCCATCCATGTTTCCACATCTTGAAACCAGTGGAAGCTCTGACGGGGAGAATAACAAGATTATTCTGGTTAATAAACAGCCCCAACGTGTTGTGGAGCTTTGCTGAATGTCATGCAGCTGGCTATGCAGAAGTCTAGTACTAGAAGTGCTACGAGACCTCTGAACATTGCACAGAGTGAAGTGAAGCTCTGAGCATCTGCATAAATATCTGGTGAGTCAATTAACTCCTCTTTAATTGAGGGCATTGAATGCCATCCCTCTCAAAACCAATCAGAATGTAGGTTAAATATGGGGACATGGCTGACAATGGTAATGAAATCCTAATGCTATTTTCAGATGGGCAGCTTTATTTATACATCGGGCCCCAACAGACCTAGTTTGCATTGCTTTCTCTGCCCCTATTCCATATGGCAGATTTGCATGCAGAAGTTGTGTGTTTTTTAAAACACAATCTCACATTTGTTTCACAATGTACAGTGCACTGTGATCTAATCAATAAATATTAATCCAGCAATCGGTATTCTAGACAAACATTGTGACATTTTATACCTCAATCACAGTACATTTATGTGGCACAGCATTAAATAAAATAGACTATAAATCAATAATAAACTACAAGCAATTCCAGAATAATGTGTCATAAATGCAAAGTATAAATAATATAAGACTTGATGGAAGTCTCTTTTACAAAAAGTGACAGCACTTAAGGGTTACTATAACCGCCAATTAACGTGCATAATTACAGTAAATATTAGTTGAGGAGGCGGTGTTATGGAGCACTGGTCCCCTGATGCCTTGGCTGCTCTACTACTGCGCACATGTCAAATCCCTTGACGCTGTGTTTCAATGAGGAAAGACTGGTGTTCCGCCTTACCAATGCTGTTCTTGGTATCTCTCCTCAGCCCACACAGCATGGCTATAGCCCAGTCAGAACATCCACCTCGGGGAAGTAGCCTTTCTAATGTGTCTTTCCTTCAGCAGGAGCTGAGCTTCCCCTTGAGAAAAAGTAGGCTGCACTTAAACAAAATAGGAGCATTATCTTCATGTCTTCTCCGCACACACGTGGTGACTTTACATCTCCACATCCGCTGTTTGTAGACCCCAGCTCTTTAGCACGACATCAGGCAATGCGTACAATATCTGATCCTCATCGGGGAAGCTAGAGAAGAAGGGTGTTCAATATATTCTCCTGACCCTTTGGACTATACTCCAGATGTGCCAGGAAATTATCTCTTGTTACGACATCCAAATTACAGAAAGCAAATGTTTTCCTCCTGCCATCTCGCTGTGGATCCGTGCATTAAGACCTTCTTGCTAATTGCTCGATCAATTCCAAAGGATAAACTGTACCCCTGTTCAGTCACTCACAGGCACAAACCCTTTCTCTCACACACAGCTACACTCTGTGTGAGAGCACATTCTCTCTCTCTCGCTCTCTCTCTCTCTCTCTCTTTCTCTCTCTCTCGCTCTCTCTCTCTCTCTCTCTCTCTCTCTGTCTCTCTCTCTCTCTCTCCCCCAGAGGGTTGAAGTGAGGCAGACACACATGACGAGTCACCCCCCCCCCCACAAACACACATAATCTTACCCCACTTAACATCTCAGATAAAACCCCTTGTATTTGCACATGATCTCACATGCACACGCACACATGCGTACACACTGTCACACTCTATAATTACTGCACATGAGACAGACACGCACACACGTGCGCGGGCACGCGCTCCGCACAATTAACACCCCCGCATTCAGTGTCATACTCTGCCTCTGCGTCGTGCAACTGTACAAACAGCCACGTCGTTCACACGTACCCAACCCACATTTGATTACACCTCTATCTATATACAGTACGAGACTATTCTTTCTAGTTACACAAGTGCAAAGACAATACCTCTATACCCCGTTTCATTTGCTCTATTTCACAGAAAACACACACCTCTTCAATGGCATGCTTGCAGGACTCACATTTAGACCTACATATGGCTGTAACTCCATCAGATAACCACCATTGTCAAACAGGTAGGCAATTAAAAAGCCTCTTCTCCATCCATAGTGTGCAATTGCTAAATACTGGGTTGTGACGGCAGATGTCATTCTTTAGGAACAGCATCTCTTCAATATCCTTTTACAAAAACCAACATGATACATATAGACCTACAGTATTTTGTAGTATTTCAATTTTTTTCCAGAGGATTTCAATCCTCCCCACCACCACCCATTCCCCGCTGTGGGTTAGAGAATCCTTTCCAAGTCTCCAGCCAGCTGACATGATGCCACACAAACAGAGGGCCTAACACGTCCATGTCCACACACCTGTCTAGCAGTTTGTCATGCATGCATGGCTCTGCTCCTCCCCCTTCCTCTCCCTGACCCATTCCTCTATCCTACATGTTTTCAAGTCAAGTCAATTGTATTTATATAGCCCTTAATCACATTAAAGTCTCAAAAGGCTGTACAGGCTACATTTCACATGGAAACAAACAACACACCATTTACCTGCTCCTCCCCCAAACTTCCATTAAAACCCAGTGGGGAAAAAAGGTAAGAAACTTTGAGAAGGGACCACAGAGGGAGGAATCCACCCCTCCATGATGATTAAGATGCAATAGGTGATGGTAGGCAAACAAAATGTAGCATTAATACTATGTATAATAATTTACACATTGTGCCGTACTTAAGAACTAACACATCGGCAAGATTTAAAGCTTTTTGTTAGTAAATTAAGAGTGGTCTGTCAATTGTAGCATTAACAGATGCTACAGGAGTCCCAGGTCTTAAGAAGTGATGCCTATAGCATTAGTCACGACCAGGACCGCTCAACAGCCATAGCGCTTGTGTGTATTGGAGACTTGGCTTCTGCAGCAGTAGCCATTGCCATCCATGCATAGTCCGGAACCATGTCAGCATCTCCTTGTGACCACACTCCTCCACCGAGCAAGAGATGACCAACACACATCCATTGGCTCTGCACACAGTTCTCTTTCCCAGTTCAGGTAACATCGCCATTGACACAATGTCCTTGCTCTTCTAAACCTTATACACCTCATTTACTTTGGCCACCCAGAGTTCCATGGGCAGCACACTATACTGTTTTGGAACCATTGTTCATACAGTCACACAATGTAGATGAAAACAAATGCTTACAGAAGGACATTCTCTCATGAAAATATTATATTATTTATCCTGAGACTAAACATTTCTGGTATAGGCGCTTACAAATAAATGTCCAGTCTTTCAGCAGACACAATAGTCTAAGGCATAGATAATTTCCATGGAGACATTTGTGCTTAATATCCACATTGTTAACTTGAGAAAGCATAATGTGTCAGAGCAGACTAATTAATTTTCAGCAGAATAAAGAGGAAGTTGGTAACAGACATTGGTCTGATAAAAATACAGGGGAGCAGGGCAGTAAAAGTAGGTTAACAATTAGGTTATATATAGAATTGGGTAGGCCTATATTCACATCAATTCACATTTTATTGAATCGGGAAATGAAGAACGAAATAATAGTTTTCCGTTATAGCAGTTTAACAACTGACTGAGAGGGGTTCCCGTGCTTAAACTGTAGAATTACATATCACTTACAAATAATTACTTAGGCGCTAAATTAAAAATGTCTTACTTTCGTTGCTACAACAGGCTGTAAGTAGAGCGCCCTGATTAGGCCGCTATGTATCTGACTGAAATTGACAATACTGCCATCTGGTGGCTGGAATATAAATGGCACGTATTTGCTTCGTTTCTGGCAATTTAATTAAGGCCAAGCCAGTATCCCTTTAATTCAGTTTTATTACATATTTTATACAAAACTACAATCTAATACAATTTTATATCACGTATTTTAAATGTAATAGGCCTAACTTTATCGTATTTATAGGCTATTTGTTATGGTTCTTAATTGGTAATCTAGCTCTTCCCAATATCAGTAAGAAAATCTGCATCAGTATTACTATACTTAGTATTATCAGACACAATAAAGATTTTCTTACAGAATATGGGCTATACCTTTGGTTCTTCCTCTAATGATGCCTAGCCGACAACTGAGAGAAAATGAAAACATTCTTCTTTCCTCCCCCCGGCCCCTTCCTCGTTGAGTCTGCAGCTTGAGAAAAAAAGGTGACGTTCCTGGTGTTGGATCGCCCCTTTCCAAAGATCACTCGCGTTGACATGTTATTCTGTCCAAATGGAAAAAACGTCCCTCCTTCAGAATATCTCAAATATTGCATTGCATGTTTGTCCTATTGTATTCGGCAAATGTGGTTAACTATTCACTGTTCGTAAGTAAATGTGTTAAGGATAAAGTATCTCTCGTCCATTTCTGATTTACAAATCTTCATAGGCTGGCGGATTATTGTGATTCTCAGCTTTACATGGATGGACATATGGACTGGGGCTAAAACTGTGATGCATCGCTTGCTTGCCAAAATGCAATGGAAGCTTGCCAGAATGCAATGGAAACTTTCACCCTGGGAAGCCTTTTCTCATGCTTGCAAAGCAATAATTAAGTGAAAATTAAGTATACCATCGATTATCCAACAGACTACGCTACACACCACATTTGCTGAGGTTCCATGGACACAAATTACTGTTTAATCACAAGTCTATAGGACTATATTGATATTTACTGTAGGACGTCATTGAAGAATAGGGATGTTTACGATAAGCCTAAGAGCTTGGAAGGACTATATGGGTGAGGAATCTTTAGTCTTCACCCATACATATGTGAAAAGGTGCAGGCAGATGCAGATGCACCACCACCACCCCTCCAACCACAATTTTGCCAAAAAAAATAAAAAAGCCATTAAGTTTAGTTTTTAAATATTTTTATTGTTAAACAAAACAATGGCCAGATCACTCATTCTCCTCGCTGCGCAGCCTGGCGTTGGGGTTTGTGACTTTGATGGCAAGCTGGGCAGCCCTCTCCACAATCAGTTTCCTGTTCTTGGAGGAGACGTTATGGGCGATCTCAGCACAGAAGGTCCTATACAGAACACAAATGATTTAAAACAATATCAACAAACCAGCACTGACCATGAAGTATTATAGCAACTCCCATTAAATGCTTTTCATAACTGGCTAAATAGAGTTTGGGAAATATGATAATAGAAATGTAGAGATTGATTAAAAGTTTGGGTCAAGGAAATTATGATTTACTACTTCTAAGCACATGAATGGTCAAACAAAGTCAGTTTTTCTACAATACCCAAATTACTGAATTATGTGGGATGGTACTACAAACATGGAGGAATACAAGGCATGCATTAACATTAGTGTGTTGTAGGCCTACATTGTGTGTCTACTTAATGTGTTGTAGGCCTACATTAAAGTGTATGACAATGCTTCAACAAGCTAATTAAAGTTTAAATTAAAGTTTTATTTAAGTGAACATGGTTTCTAAATATTTTCCCCACACAGGGGCACTGGCTATAGTCCCAACTTTATTTATCTTTTCAGAAAACATCAGCAATAACAATATTTCTGATAGGTCATCAATACATTTTAAAGATCCTTTCTAATTGGCATGCGTGATAGATCTCTGGGCACAGACTTCAAAGTCACATTTACGAGTTTCGAATTTGGAAATATGAGCTTCTAACAAGCATGCGAAGGCAACATTTGTCTTTAAAGACAACTGCAGAGACATTGTCAGATAAAGGTAAACATATTCAAAAACAGAATGAGCTATTATTACTTTGGATGAAATCGCATAGTTATTCACATTAATGAAGACCACAAAGCCAAATAAGACAGCATGATGTGAAACATGTAAGGAACTGGAGAGCACCACTGATTCTGCTCCAGAGCAGCACAATTATTTTACAAGCAAAGCAAAATTTCTGCAGCTCTTTGAGATACCATTTTTGTAGTTATCTAATAGATCTGTGATAGACATTCAATATCGATATTTTCGATATTTTTTCTAGGCCTAAAAATTATCACATTCCACAAACGTACAGTACATTAAAGATTGTGTAAAGCAGACATACATTTGTGTTTTGATTTTGTCACACCACAGAAAAAAAGTAATTAACCACCCAGTCAAATTTGAATGAATAAAAAAGTCGGCAAGAATATAAAATTATGTTTCAAAAGTGTAAAAATATAACCATTATCTGTTCTTAAGCGCTGGGGGTGTGTCAGCTGAAGGTGCTGTAACCACACCCATTGCGTGTTTTACAGTAAACTGCAGTGTTGTGCAAAAAGGTATCCTCAGCCAAACATTGATTGTAAAACATAGACGTGCATTTTACGAGATGTGTTTTCACTTTAAATAGATGTATACTGGTTAAAAGGATTATATTGGTTATAATATAGGGCTGTGTGTGTTCTCGTGGGCAGAAATCAGTTTTTAACAAACCACTTTTTGGCATGGCACCTGCAGATGCCGTGATTTTCTGTACTTGTCAAGTTAAATTAGCCTTGGATTGGATTTTTTCATTTGGATATGTGGTTTATATTTTCTTTTGGAAAGAGGATTGGACTATATAAAGACAGTTGGATTATTTGGATGCTAATTTGAACATGAGAATGCCGACTGGATTTGGCAGCCGGGTGTTAGCAGGTAGGCTAAGGTACTAAACCAGTAGCTTTAAAAAAAATGCACATTGACTCTGAACCACATTGTGTGCTTATTTCTGCAATGAAGGCATAGGTACCATACTGTAGACTGTTAAAGGACAGTAAGTGATTTAGTTATGGAATTGTAGGCTGTTTAAGGACATTCAATTTAATAGGCTAATAGAGGCTCATGGTGTTACGGAGAGGGGCAAGCAAATTGGCTGACCATCTACACATTTTTTTCTCTCAGAGAAATTATTAAATAGAATTTAACGGTCTAACGCTATAATACTAAATAGTTATGTGTTTTCACATTTTTCTAGAAATATATTTTTAACATGTATGAAGTATTTCCAAGTAAAATTTCTGCATTAGCTTTACACAATATTATAGCTTCTTGGCACTTATAAAACCCCACACACTGGGTGAAATGAATTGTTTCTAAAACCTTGCAACTGGTAAGCACGCACTTTGTAAGAAATACATACATTTAATCATGCATTAAAACCAGCCTGAAATTAACAACTGCTTCTGCTTGTGTAAAGGGGAAGCGGGAAAAAGCAAGGCGGTATAGTGTAGTGTTTTAGATGTCTGACTCCCAGTTGCTTTGGATTAACTAATGACCAAATTCTAATTGTAAATACAAGGGTGTAGAAAACTGCACATTAGCATGAATCATAAAATTCATACAGTATTCGCACCGGCCTCAGTCACCATGGAAGAACAAATGCAAATATACATTTGAGTTAATTGTACATCTTACTTGTTACTCATCATCAGGACCTCAAGCTCCTTGATGTTGTGTACAAGGAACTTTTTGAAGCCAGTAGGGAGCATGTATTTTGTCTTCTTGTTGCTACCATAACCAATGTTGGGCATCAGCATCTGACCCTTGAACCGTCTGCGGACCCTGTTGTCAATACCTCTTGGTTTACGCCAGTTTTTCTGTAGTAAGAAATACATACATGTTAGGAACTGCTGGTGTTTCTTGAAAATAGAGAATATTTTGTGTATTATATAATGCAGATACTTACCGCAATCTTAACATATCTGTCAGATTGATGGCGAATAAACTTCTTGGTCCGCTTTTTGACGATCTTAGGTTTGGTAAGGGGCCTAAGGGCTGCCATTGTGACTGGGGACCAAATAGAATGTTTCTGAAATTATGACACTGTTCAAGAAGCTCAATATTTCATACTAACATTACCAACGTGTTCTATAAGTTCCAATAGTCGGGAATTAGATTTACTATAAAACATTGTAATATTTCGTAAAAATCTCAAGAGCTCAAGTATTGGTCATACACCAGGATTAAAGTGACATTATGTAGTGTACTAGCATATTATGTTGACGACCGTAACTGGCTAGCTACCAATGTATTCTAATATCAAAGAGGAAGATAAGTAGGCTACTAGTATTGTGTGCTTAGGTAATAACTATATTTGCTAAAAGTCGCATACAATACCGGACATTATTGCAGTAATTGTAGACATCAGTTTAAATAAGCAGATGTACTTCATGTTAAAACAATGTATGACACTGGTGGAATGATTTAACGAGAGCAAGCTACACTCACGTTTCCAATGGATGTACAACATGAACAAAACGATAATACGACAAATGTATCAACGAAATGTAAATGATGCATAATCACAACAGACAGAGTATTGTTTTGTGCACAGATCAAGTGTTTTAAACTAAGATGGATATAGATTATTTCCCTCACCCGCCGATGTAATCCAAAAAGGGACTGTAGCGACGGCGGAAAGAAAGAAAAGGACTTCCGAGACGTACACTACAATGGTTTATGGGAAATGTAGTTCTTCAACGAACTAGGCCTACTCGTCTAAGCATATATAATATATATTATATATAATAGATAGATAAATATTAGATAATATTTTGATAAAATGTGCTAATATTGCAACACCTGAATTAGCATAAATGATGCTAAAATCGCAGACCTATAGGCTATATTTGAAAGGTATATTCGTGTACAACGGGAAACATCATGTCAGCTGACTTAGTTTCGATTTACTGGCGAGTCCTAGTCTAAAGTAGACTATTATCAAAGCGTTTGATTATATTGTTTTCCTCACAAGCGAAGATGCACCATCAACCATTCGTTAGGTAAGATCATTCTTATTTTTATAGACACAAATAATATAACGCAGTATCCGTTCTATTTTCCACAGCCTATTCCAATTCCAGCCCTTTGAATTGTCTTTTATTTTTCTTCAGTGGACAAACTTTTTACGGAAGCACCAATGCAGGATGTGTAGGCCCATATACCAACGAGGGTAAACCTGGTAAGCAATAGCCTATACTACAAAATGAATTTCGAGAATACCTGTACATTTTGAGAATATCCAATTGCCTGCAGTCCGCAGTCAATAATGTGGTGTGCTGCACACAATCACACCGGAAGGATAGCCTACATTGCATCAAATTATTCTATTTAGGCGGTTCTGTCTATCCCATCCAATCCACTTTATTTATAAAGCACATTTATAACAACAAAGTTGACAAAAGTGCTAGTACAATACATACCACATAAGCAATAATAACAACCAGGTTACACACAGCAATAAAACCAATAGAACAGCACAGCAACATAAAAATAGCTCAGACAGGTTCAAAAGCCAACGAATAGAAATGTGTTTTCAGTTGTGATTTAAAAACACAAACGCTGGGAGCCAATCTAATCAGGAGGGGGAGCTCGTTCCATAATCTTGGGGCTGCGGCTGCGAAGGCTCTGCCTCCAGTATTTTTCAGCCGCGTCTTAGGGACAACCAGGAGCTGTTGGTCAGCAGACCTTAATGCCCTTGTAGGGGTATAGGATTTTAGAAGTTCAGAAATATATGGCAGAGCTCGCCCATGAAGAGATGTAACAACAAATAATAGGGTCTTAAAATCAATCCTAAAACAAACTGGAAGCAAGTGAAGAGACGCAAGAACAGGCGATACGGTATGTGTTCCCGTCTTTTAGTTCAAGTGAGAAGCCGTGCGGCAGCATTTTTAACTAATTTTAGTCTCGAGAGGGAAGCCTTATTGACACATATAACGCATTACAATAATCTAAGCGTGAAGTGATAAAAGCGTGTATCACTTTCTCAAAATCATTAAAAGATAAAAAATGACTTTAACTTAGTTAGTAACCTTAGTTGAAAGGAGCCAGCTTTCATAATAGAGTTTAATCTATGTGAGTGATTAGTGAATAGTCTAGATCAGTGGTTCTCAAAGGGTAGTTACCTATAGCCTGGGTATCTGCGAAATAATTACCCTAGTTATACACTTAGAAAAGTGCATATTTGTCTATATTGGGTGCGTTCAGTGGACTGAACGTTCAATTGACTTTTTCGCTGAACGACCCGTTTCCTCGAAAACGTTCAAACCGTATTATTCAAATCCGTTTGCTCCGTATAATGGTCGTGGCGGGTGTTGCTCAGTGACGTATAGAAAGTGTAGGCGCATATTTTCCAATCATCATGCAAATTTAAAATATAATCTATCAAATATAACACTCATAAATGAGCAAAAGTGCACTTGGCGGATTTAATTTATGCTTTTTAATACATTTAAACTGGTAAAAAAAAACATGGCTGGATTGGTAGGGCAAAGAGCAAGAAAAATAAAGCAATTAGAACAATAATTGCAAAAGAATATATATAATATATATTTTTATTTTATTTATTAGACTTTGTTTTGTGTATATAACCATTCATAAATTAGTGTAGAAATATAAAAAGGATAGTAGACTATAGGCCTACATGCCAAACACACATAAACATGGGAAACAATATCTAGCACAATGTCTATAATGGCATGAATTATAAAAAACTGCAAAAAAACATATGTTGCCACAATTCTGTTACTGAAGCATAACTCACAAAGACACCTTTTTCTATTATTGCGGACATTTACGTTAGATGCATTTGCACTGATCCAGACAAAAGCAGCTGTAGACGTATAAACTGCACGTTACAGCTTTATAAATTGCATGTTACAGCTGTAACAATCTGCCATCCAAAGGAGCGTGTGGGATCACCTTTCAGCAGGAAATTATTTTTGGGCATGCCACCAGCTGTTACACTTTATTGAGGAACTTCCAGTGAATTTTGGGTCTAGTTTCAACAGGCTAGGAATGTTTTAATTAAATGCAGTATGAGGGAGGGGGAAGGAAGCATACAAACAGTTTAAAAGGGATTGTCACAGTTGTCCAATCGCACTGTACAGTGATGTTCTCATTGTGCACGTATTGTGTATTAGACTCCTGAACTATAGATTTAGTTATAGACCCGCTTTTTTTAAGTTAGTTTCCAGTTTTGTTTAAGTTATCCTAAATCAGTTTTCAGGTGTAAGTTTGCTTTTTGTTCAAACGAATGTTTTTTTTTCTCTAAAAACGAAATATACTGTAACATAGAAAAACAGGTAAACTAGAATCTGGATAACGTGTTCTAAAAATCTAATTTTAAAAATGGTTTATGTTGCATGGTTATTCCCTGTCCTACTCTGGCATTCATCTCATCTGGTTTGTCCTTTTTCTTTCAGCAATGTTTGCACCACCCTCAGTTGAGTCCCACAACCCAAGTGCTCCACCAGTGAACATGTTTGACGTTATGCCTGGCTATGAAGGAACAGTTGCTGGAGGCGGAGGTACATTGTTCAGCATTCATATTTTCCTTGACGGTCATGAAAGAGACTTGAAGAAATGTTTAAACTTCCATCAGATTCTAAACATACATTGATCATTCATAATATAAAAAAGAAAATACTACAATGAAGAACGACTGCTGACAACTTGACATACAGTAAACCTCCATATTATATTGTAGGTGGATTTCTGCCACCTCCAATGCCCTCCATTCCAGCTTCTCATCCTGAAGCAGGCCCTGTGGTGCCAAATTGGAAGTATGTGTCAAAACCTTTTCATTTTTTACACATAACTATGATAACCTATGGCAACTTTATGATTGGTGTTAATGAATAATAATGAGTGACTATTGTCCTTGTTTACATTCTCCAGTATTCCATCTATAAGTGAAGACACAGCTCGGGACGCCTTTTTCCAGTTTGCATCCAGCAAGTGCTGCTACAGTTCAGCACCAGCAAAGGATGGTGTGATTACCAGCATGGAGCCGTTTAATACGTACAGAGTAAGAAGTCTAAATGGTCTTGTATTTAATATTGTAAATGTATTGTTTTTTTATACCCGTGACAATCAGGGATGACACATTTGAACATGTATCTGTATGCTGTGAATTGTGCATAAAAGTGACATATCTTTCGGCTGCGTTTTTTGCTTCATTTTAGTACCGCCTGGAAACATTTACTGAAAATAGATCTACAGAGTGGAGTCAGGAGCCATACAATGGTGTGTGTGTTACTTTTACACTGCATTGTTGGTTTTTTTCTTGCCCCTTATTTTTACCCTTTGTTAAAAAGTATGACATGTGTATGGTCTCTTCCTATTCAGACCAACCAGTTGATGCCTACTCCCAACCACCTCCAGGGCCTTGGGATATTCCTGCTAAAAACCCAGATCTCTTTCAGGATAGCAAACAGGTTATCAAGGTTCCCTACACCTCATCAGTGAAGGTAATCTCTCCTTAGTAAAATACTTCTATGTAAAATATTCATAGTTTATTTAAGCTTTCAGTAACCTACAGTATAATTGATTGTAAGCATTTCATCTACAGAACTGCCAAAATTGTTTGGGAATGGGCCGAATGCCTTGCAAACAGTGTGTTGGTATTGGTAATGTAAGTACCTGCGTCTTCATCAGAGATTGCCTTTGTACTTTAGGCGGCCTTATCTAACGCACAACCATTGTTTTCTGTCACCCACAGAAAGTTTGTTGGGTGTGTAATGGATCTGGTTTCCGCATGGGAAATGATCGATGCAGCCACTGTAATGGTAGAGGAAGAGAAAAGTAAGTGCAGTCTGCTCCTTCTTAAAGCTGAAATCACCAAGTGGTGCTTTATTCCAGGAAGAATGTCTGTCTGGATTCACAGATTTCAGCTATAGAACCTAACATTTTTCTTACTGGCTGATGGAGGCTCTACTGCTGAAACCTCTAATCAATACAAAAATGTATATATTTTGTACGTAGCCTAATGGATGATTCATTTGCTGCTTACAGTCACATGAGTGACACAATCAAATGAGATGCAATAGTAAACATTCCCCTATTGAAATAAATTGACTATGAAACCAGGTCAGCAAAATTGTTACCTAGATTAGTCCAAAATCAGATATATTCTCAGATTGCAACTGAAAAGCAGTAAAGCATGATAACATGCTGGTTTAAACTGTTTCACTGATTAAAATAATGTGACTGAAATGTTTACGGGTTTAACTTTTGTACTAGGAGCAATATGGCATTCAATAAATCATAGCAAGATATATCTGCATTTATTTCCACATTATCTACAGTAGATGTGAGAGTTGTATTTTCATTTTTTTCTGGTTAATCCAGTTTGTTGTTGTGTGTGTGTGTATATATTTAATCTACAATAACCCTAACAATCAATAATGCAAAAACATTGGTGATATGAAAATACCTACTACTAGGCATGGGACAATTATACTATTATTAAACTCTTAAAATGGTACTAAAACATTTTGGAATCATACATAATCTACTACACATTTTGTTAAGAAACACATTTCTTTTACGATATACAGTATCATGACACATATGTACGTATCGTTTTTGTGTGATTCTTTTTGTTTTGAAACCAGTATTTCAACAAATCACACAAGACACAATGGGTAAGCCGAGCCTTCAGCCATTGTGGTTACTGACTGGAAAGATGCATGCAAATAAATAAATAAATTAGTAACAGTTACAATAGCATTGTACAAGTGAGCTACACATATTTTTTCAAGTCACTTATGTGAAGATATAACAACTAATAACTGCTACTGGAATTAACATCTGGCACTTCCTCCACCAGATTAGCATGGTGCTAATATGCATAGTGCTGGCATTCTGGCCTGGCAACAAAAAGTAAAAGGTTTTAATTTTTCTGATATTTCTTTCATCTGTCAATTTCACCATTTTTATTAACGTATGTCATTTCAGAATCATATTATCTTAATTGTATGAATCCTTTAACCATGCTTTTACCCCTTATGTTGTTATTGGTAATGTGACTTGGACACAAATAAGATAAGCAAAATACCTTATGTATATATTTTAATAATGTTTAATATTTATTTATTTATTTATTTATTTATTTAATTAATTATTCAGATTCCTTTAACCATTTTTATTAATGTTTTTTTTCTGTATTGTGCATGTATTCCCTCTCTGTAAAGCACTTTGAGCTGCAATTCTGTATGAAAACTACTGTACAAATAAATATTATTATTATTCATGATTATCACGATAATTAACATTCACCACGATACGATTATCGTCAGTATTTTTATCACAATAAACGATAATATAATATATCGTCCCATCCCTTCCTACTACCAGTTGAGACCCTCATCAACTTCATAGACATGTTAGAAAAACAATGCTGACTCAAATGAATGGGTCGTTATCAGGCTTCTGCAGAGACTGATAATTCATTCATTCATTAGAATCAGGTTTGTTGGAGCAGGGAGACATCTAAAACATGCAGGGCAGTAGTGCTCCAGGACCAGGATTGGGCACCCCTGTTCTAGTCAGTAGGTGGTGGTAATGCACCATGTAAACAGTAGGTGGCGGTAATGCACCAATATAATTTGTATCCTAACTTCTGTGGAGTTTCACAGAGGAACCTTGCATGCTAAACTATGTACTGTATGTGTTGGCTCATGCCTGCGGCCGGCTGAACTAGTTTTCACTTGCTTTGCCACGTCAGTGTGATGACAGAATTAAGAATATAAAAAGTTTATTACGTGTTGTTATTTTTTACAGTTGCAATCATTGTCATGGCCAAGCATCACTGCAATGTGAGACATGCTGTGGAAAACGACAGCTTTTGGTCTACATCAACCTGACTGTGAAATGGTGTTTATTTCTGATTTGTCTCTTTACAAATATGAAGGTTATATATGCTTTTTGTGGTTTTAAATTAAAAGTTAACACATTTTCAAATGTGCATATTTCTCTAGGACTAATAACAAAGATGACTATGTTGTGGAACAGTCAAGTGGTCTGCAGGTGTCCAACCTCAGCCAGGTGTCTGGCAAGGAGATGTTCAGAGATACTCAATACATGGTAAACTTGTTTTTTTTTTCAGAAATAACAAGATTGAAAGTAAAACCACTGGCCATTTTAATTTTGATGACCAAATTTCCAATACTCAGCCAATTTGCACCGATTTTGAGAAAATTGTGTTGACATTGAATTTTTGGCTTCCATTTAATGTCTATCAGAGGCTGAACATTGATCACATGCAACAGTGAGATGGAGTTTTGGTGCTTTGGTGTTGTTTTAATTAGAAGATTACGGTTGCCCTTGAAAGGCATAAAATGGCACCCATAACTCAGAATTGACCAATATATAGACTGATTATTGGAAATGTGGTCCTCAATTGGGAATGGCTGCAACTTTTGGTCATTTATTTTAAGGCTTATTGTACAGAAATAAATTGTATCTAGCCAATCGGGATCCTGTCTTTATGTTAATCTTTTATAACATTCACTTCTGCTTAACTCTTAATCAAAACAAAATGTAAAGTTTTGATCATTTAGCACCCTAATTTGTTGGAGATGGTGGCTCTATTGCCCACCCATGCACACTCTTTTTTAAACTACTGTAGCTTTAAATGAAACTACCCTCTCTGCTCTTTAGAGCTGGTTAGCCGTGTTTTGTCACTAACTGCTGCTGTCTTGGCCATACTTTTTTTCTTTTTTTTTAAGATTGTTAATCTGCAATGTGTATTTCCCTGGTTAAAGTAGTGAGCTGGGAAATTGGTTACTGTGGATAATTTAGCCTTTTTTTGTACAGTATGTATAGAATATGGAAAAATTAATGAAAGAAACTTGTTGTGTAGGCGTATCCAGTGATGGGCTTCCCATCTCCTGATGTAACTAATGCTGCAGAGCGCCTTGTCCGTGATCATCAAGGCAAATTCTCTCAGTCATCACGCATTCTACAGCAGGTAAGGGTCTATATCTCAGCTTCATCAAAAATACTGTATATCAAAATAACTATGTAAATGTTCAAAGCTTTGGGATCTTCAGGGTTGATAAAATGCAACCTCTACAATGTGCTCCTCTTTGTACACAATATTTTAAACTTAATTCAAAAGGTTTTGTGACACAGTTATAGAATCACCACACCAAACAACCTGTATCAAGTCGAGCCGATAATACCTTTGTACCACATCTGTCACAAATAGGTTTGAAATTGCAAGTTTAATGGAATTATTTTACAGATTATATATTTCGTTATTGTTATTGTGATGCCCTACTGCAGCTTAGTGGTGTATTTTCTTGCATTGACATCATTATAGCTTATCTGATGGCACTGAAGCTTGTAACTTTTTTCAACGGTAAGCTCAGTTATTTACCAGTTTAGTTTGTCATTGGCCTAAATTGGCACAATAAAGTATTTACCTGAAGCATTCGATATAGAAACACACAAATACATGAAAATATATTTAACAAATGTCTTTTTTTCCCCCCTAGCGTCAAACCATAGAATTGATTCCAATCACCAAAGTCAACTACAACTGGAAAGGGAACTCGCACATGTATTTTGTTTATGGAAATGAGTTTAAAGTCAGTGCTGACAATTATCCAGCTACCTGTTGCTGTGTTATAATGTAACAGTGCATGCAATGCTTCTTTTTTATCACGATAGATACACTAATCAATCAGTTGCTATAACTTTTAATCAAGTATAACTATATAATGTATAATAATAATGTATAATTTTGTTTATGGAAATTAGTTTAAAGTCAGTGCTGACAATTATCCAGCTACCTGTTGCTGTGTTATAATGTAACAGTGCATGCAATGCTTCTTTTTTCATCACGATAGATACACTAATCAATCTGTTGCTATAACTTTTAATCAAGTATAACTATATAATGTATAATAATCAGTTCCAACAATGGCTAGCTAGATCTAAATGTATACTGTTTGTCATATTGTCATACTTCTGAAAGCAACACAGCCATAGACGGAACACAATAAAAATCATATTAAATATTACTTTTGTTTTTGTTGTCATTTAAGGTCGACGTCGCTAACTAATGACGTAAAGAACGTGTTCGCAAGTGGCTGTTTGCCATAATAATAAGCACCAATACACCAAGTATTTGGCTGCGAAACATAAAAAATACGCACATATTCGGTTGGCGACAAATACGAACATTCTGATATAACGGGATACGGACTTTTCTAGCTTTTCCAAAATCGTAGGAAAACTGAACAGAACAACAAGGTAAAGTTAGCTTGCTATCTTGCGCTAGCATATGACTCCTGTCGTAATGATAGCATTGAGTCACCATTCACTTTCAGCTGTTAACCAATAAAGTGCTTACATTTTAACGAAGTATGCATGAGCGAGTTGTGCTACATTGTTAGTTGCAGTACTACACTGAACGTCAACGTCGTCGCATGAATATGAAAAATAAACATACTACGGTACGGTAGACTAGCTTGTGTTTGTCTATTGTGCTAGCCAAACACCGCAACAGGCATGGTTTGAGCATACGAAATCATTGGGAGCACAGATGTGTATATATCAATACATATTCTATATTTTCTACATTTCAAGTAGCAAGTCGACGGTCACGACCAAGTAGCTCTGACAGTTACAGTCCTCTCGCAGCTGTAATTGTACATGGTTAATGATGCGATAATACCATCACATACAGCTGCACTTGTGGTCTGCGTGTTAGCAGACACATTTGACATCAGCGCTGGTTCCATAATATTTCTACGCGGCACTAGTACACGACAGTAGATGTTGCAATGCAGTCTGCAACCACCCATTGTGTACGCTCATCAGGGTACGCTATGGCGTCGGCATCTGCCAGTGTGGATTCAAAGGCAGAGCTGACTGCTCTATTGGAACAGTGGGAGAGGGAACAGCAAGGAAGCACACACGAGTTAGTCAGCATTCTCACCAAGTGAGTCTTTTTAATTGTCTGAATCATTGTATTGCTTGTGTTAAGCCATTCTTTACTTTATAATAAGAGCTGAAAAGGAGTTAAGGAGATTACAGAAAGGTGATTTTGATCACGTCTTACAGAATCTCTGAGCTGGTTGAGAGGGAAACTGAGGAGTATCACAAAGCAGATCCAGATCCTTTTGATGACAGGCACCCTGGTATGTATGCGTAAAACACTGCTTGTTGTAAATAATATCTTGAATATTCTGTATGTATAGCGCACTCTCTCTGTGTGTGTTTATCAGGAAGGGCTGATCCAGAATGTGTTTTAGGACACCTGCTCAAGATCCTGTTCAAAAATGATGACTTCATGAATACAGTAATAGAGAATACTAGCATTACTCTTTTAATAGTTGTTTGTCTAAATACATCCTGAAATTGTACACATTTTTCCCCCGGTAATAGTGTGCTTAGTTATGTCTTCTCCTGCCCTGTTAGCTGGTGAACAGCTATGTAATGAGCAGCAGGGAGGTCTCCCTCAACACCGCTGCCTGCCGTCTGCTACAGAACATTATGCCTGGCCTGGAGACAGCTGTTGTCTTCCAGGAGAAGGTACATTTTATGTCTGCTCAAGAGGTCTCTACAGTCACCACTCACAACTCTATGGCGGTGAGCGGTGGAGGGTGACCATTAATGTAACTTGTTGAATTTTCGACGGACAACGGTTGTTTTGTATTGGATCCTTTGCGTGCCCATTTTCCCCAGTTACTTTCTCCCAATATACTGTACCTTTCTAATGAAACGATTTAGTACTTTTGGCCAATAGGGGCATGATTGATCTTGAATGAATCCCCATTCAGACATTGGTACTATATTAGGTGATATTGTGACTGCAGGAACTTCCCAGGTGGCACGAGTGTGCCACTAAAAATGAGGAATAGCCTCCTAATCAGTTCTTTAGCCTTTCTGTTTACATTGTGGTCTCACAAGTTGACATAATCATGTTGCGACGGCGCCGAACACAAAGTAAGTTCACAGCGCACCAAAGCACAAAATGCAGCTTGTCATTGCCGGCTTCAGTCTGCTTTAGTTTAACCAATCAGCTTTGAACCCTGCTCAAGAAGTACCTACTGGTCCTGTTCAGGGTCATTTTCAGGCAGTGAACAACCGCCTAAAGGTGGCAGCCCCTGTAAAATGACCAGCGAGTTCCTGCAGTGAAAATAAACACATTTGTTCAGTCAGATAAAATTGATTTATTGGGTGGGAAACTAATAATGTAAGGTATTGTGTATATGTGCACCAAACGTACTTAAAAAAAAAAAAAGAAAGTGTATCAATACAGAACTGTTTCATAAGTGAGCCTGGGTTAAGAATAAATGTGTGTGTGCGTGCACATCAGGAGGGCATAGTTGAAAGGCTGTTTAAGTGGGCGCAGGAGGCAGAGCAGCCCTTGAGGATATACGCCACAGGTCTGCTGGCAGGTGCCATGGAGAACCAGGACATCGCTGCCAACTACAGGGAGGAGAACTCCATCTTGGTCAGTGTCAAGAATGGTGCCTCAAATAGTGTACAGCATGGCCACCTAATATACCGCCGTAGCACCACCATCGCACGGTGGCAGGACTGATCATTTTCACCTTCACCTGCAGGTACCTCTGATGCTGCAGCGCCTACGTGAGCTTCAGGACAAGGACGCAGAGACCAGGAGAGAGTTTAAACGCCCCAGTCCCAGGAAGACCCTGGGCGAACCTCTGCTCCCTCTGGACGAGGAGACTGTAGACGGGGGCTTTGAGGACAGCCCTTTCACACTGGGCAGAAAGGGTGCCGGCGTGCAGGACGGTAAGCCCGACGAGGAAGGAGAGGCCAACGCCTTCTCGCCGCACGAGCCGGAGAACGAGCTGTCTTTTCGCCTTAACTCCCCGCACAAGGCCAGCAGCCGCGTCAGCACGGCGGTCAAAACCATGATGAAGCCCATGTCTGCTCCCGGTTCCCTGGCACACGACATGCCCGACGGCAGCGGTTACCTAAAGAGGAAGGCGGAAAGGGAGAGTGGAAAGAAAGCCAAACAGAAGCTCAATTTCTCCTTGCCGGAGCCAGATAGGAACTTCAATGAGCTGTCCAACAGCAGCTGGTCTGAGATGAGCCCCTGGGTGATTGGGAACAACTATCACCTGTGCCCCCTGACCCCAGAGATAGAGCAGAGGCTCATCCTGCAGTATCTCACGCCTCTGGGGGAGTATCAGGAGGTTAGTCAACATAAGAAAACATTTTATGTCTTTTATATTTGCCTATGTTCAATGTAAGATGTCCTCGAGTGTCAAGAAAGGTGTCTAGAAATACAATGTTGTATTATTATTATTATTTGATGTACCCACATTCTCTGAATTATGAACTAATGATACATAATTAGATGTAAGTGTAGTATAAGACTTCTTATCAAATTTTCCCATGGTGTTTTGCCCCTTAATGTTACTGTGGATGGTGATAGGCTCTAGTAAATGTATGTGTACTAATACAATACAGTTGTATTTATGTAGTACGTAATAAGACGTCTCCACACAACCACAGTGATTTATCAGGAAGACGCAACCAAGAAAGACATTAACTGGTTATACAAGAAAGGGTCATGTTTATTTTTTCATTTTTTTACCACTAACCTGCCACTAGATGTCACTGTTATCCAACTAAAGTTGTTTTTCAATAAATTATTAATGTTGGCAGCGGAACCAAAATGATTGAGAATGATGTTTTATTAAAATTTCAAACAACAATCTTCTTTGGTGTAGTAGTAGTACACCTTCAACCAAAGCGCCAAGGACTAATTAGTCATATCATATGTTAGATTAGAAATACACCTGCAGGTATATTCACATCTAGCTGAAAGCTTATTTATGCTGTAATGTAAATATCGAACATATTATCCCACTAACTGAATGTTTTTGGACATCCA
>JAODUH010000022.1:2791548-2806409 GCA_027564835.1 Typhlichthys subterraneus | reverse complement strand
ATATATTAGTGCTGTCTAAATAATGCTTTAAATTCGATGAATTAATTATATAAAAAACGAGTCAAAAACCATTAATGCAGATGGCCATCCAGCACGAAACCGGAAGAATACAAACATCAGAAGTTGAATGCGATAAGAAGATAGATCTCTCTCTCTCTCTATATATATATATATATATATATATACACACACACACACACACACACACACACACGCACACACACACACACACACACACACCACTATATCATGCCATATTATGAGAACATATTAATTACTTAATTATTATGCATTACATATCCTGGTAGAGGACCCATATTCCACACCTCACACGTCTCATTCTTCCAGCTGATATGACAGCAAGTGGTGATCAATATGAGAGACTAATGCTGATTTATTTGAACCTTTAAACCTCTGATGTGCATTGCCAGAGGCTGCCTTCACCCTTCTGCTCTACTGGGAACTGCTCCAATGGGAGGACAGGCCTCTGAGGGACTTCCTCCATTACCCTACCCAGAGCGAGTGGCAGCGCAAGGAGAACCTCAGTCGGAAGATCCTCCACTACTTCAACAAGGGAAAGGCAAGTGATATTTAGGTATAACATTGTACAAACATCATTGATTTGTTTGGGAGTCCTAACTAAATGCTTGGGGTTTGTTATTAAAGCAATGAACATCATAAATATAGGTAATAGTTCTAGGGGATTTAAGTGTCCAATAGTCACATCTTTTCAGTGGGATTGTGCATTCACAACTTTATAATGGTAGGATTGATGGTGTGGCTGTGTAGGTCGATACATCAGGCCAAGGTACCCTCTGTACCTCGCGGGATATTGTGACCTGTATTGATTTTCTTCTATAAACGTGGATTCCCTACCCGGTATCATTTTTCAGTGTTGGGAATATGGAATTTCACTCTGCCGGGAGCTGGCTTTCCAATATGAGACCTTATATGATTACCAGAGCCTCAGCTGGATTCGGGTGAGTACAAGACAACCTGAAAATGCTCTCTGCTTGTTTTTGTCTTGTCTTTATTATAAACCAGCAGATGGGTTGGCATGGGATTGTCTTGCAGTGTGAAGCATCTAGTGATGAACAGTGTACGAAAGAGCAAAAGCTGCATTTTAGCATTAATGCAAGAAACAAACTATTCCATGTTCTTTGACTATTATTTGTTCATTTTTCTTTGTTGTATGTGTAGAAAATGGAGGCGGCCTACTATGACAACATCATTGAACAGCAGAGGATTGAGCCAGAGTTCTTCCGCATGGGCTTCTACGGCAGGAAGTTTCCCTTCTTCCTCAGGGTAAATCTCCCTTGACACACTTATGATTCTGCTGATGCTGCTCGATACTCAGAACCTGCGCACGTAAGCTTTCTGCTAAGACAGCTAACGTAGGTGTAAAACTGGGATTTAACGTTAGGCTAAATATAAAGTGGCTCATTTCCTGAAGAAAGAGGTGTAACTCTTACCAACATATCTTGTGGCCACATGGAAAAACCAAATCCCAGTAATAATAATCTGATACATCAGCTCTGCAGCACAAACCTGTGTCTCAGTGGTAATAATCCTTTTTCAACCAACATAAGGTACACCGGTAAATCAAGTTGAGGTGTACAGGTACAGTATGTCCTCCCTCAAGATTATATAATGACGGTGTGCTATTTATATCTCTGTTAGAACAAGGAGTTTGTTTGCCGTGGTTACGACTATGAACGTCTGGAGGACTTCCAGCAGAGGATGCTGGGGGAGTTCCCACAGGCCATTGCAATGCAGCATCCTAACCAGCCGGACGACACTATCCTACAAAGTGACGCACAGTGTATCCTAATCCAGCCTGGTTTTATTAGCAGTTATGTAGCTATTCACTTAAATATTCACCTGTTATTATGCAAGGTACATGGTCCCACCGATGTGGGTGACACAAATGCTAAAAGCAATGTTAAAACCTGGCCTTCCCTAAGTCAGACAAGTATAAAATGTTGACTTAAGCACTTATGGTCTTCTTCAATGTGGCCATACGCATGTCCGTCTATCTCTTGACCCCTGCCTCCAGACATACAGATCTACGCTGTGACTCCAGTGTCGGACATCTCTGACGTGCCCCAGCTGGAGCGCGTGCCTGAAAGGATCAAGAGTTTCTATCGCATAAACAATGTCAGCCAGTTCCACTACGACAGGCCATTCCACAAGGGGCCAAAGGACAGGGAGAACGAGTTCAGGGTGAGCACTGCGACTCTGTCTGATGCCGCTCGCTGTGTTCTTTGTGGCAGTTGGCCGCAACTTGTGAATAATCTCAATGCATAATATCTGTGTGTTTATCAGAGCCTGTGGATAGAGCGCACCACCCTGGTTTTGTCCCGCCCACTTCCTGGGATCGCCCGCTGGGCTGAGGTGGAGAGGAGAGAAGTGGTGAGGAGTTTACGTTTTCAGCATGGAAACTGGTGTGATCTCTGCCCCTACCTTCTCACAGCACACCAGGGCCCTCATTCTGTAAACATCCGAGTCTCCCCTGGGAATCACACTGAACGTTTGACTAGGAGTAACTAATCTTTAGGTCCTACTGGGAGGAACAAATATGTTTAGATGTGTATAAATGAATATGTTATTCATTCACAAGTCCTGGGACTAACAAGTGGGTCCTAAAATCATTCCTGAATTTCCTATATAAAGTCTTGACTTGAATGAAGGATAAAGTACGTTATAGAAGTATAGGATCTTGTCTGCCACTACATGTAACACAAAGCACCCTCATCTCAGAGCAGCACAAATGGCCCGGCTATGAAGACAAGTCAAGTCAATGTGTTTTATATAGCCCTTGATCACATTACAGTCTCAATAGGCTTTACAAGCCCACATTTCACATGGAAACAAACGACAAGACATATAACAGAGGAGTTAGGATCACAGCACACACAAAGGGTAGTGTGATGTCATTCTCTGCGCAATGACTCCTCTATATGTTAAGCTAATAGTTTGCTGCTATATTAATGTTATTTTATCGTAGTAGGGCCGTTATATTCATGCTTTATCATTCTGATGAGTTATGAATGTGAGTGCTGTGTGTCCAGGTGGAGGTCAGCCCGATAGAGAACGCCGTATACGTGGTGGAGAACAAGACCCAGGAGCTGCGGACCCTGATCAGTCAGTACCAACACAGACAGCACCATGGCAACATCAACCCCCTCAGCATGTGCCTGAACGGCGTCATAGACGCGGCAGTCAATGGGGGCATCGCTAGATATCAGGAGGTGCTATTCTGGGGTCGAGGGGCGGAGGGGGTGTTGGTTGAAAAATCCCAAATAATTAGTCGTGTCTGTACGACCTTGAGATGTGATTGAATCCCTTTGTGTAACAGGCCTTCTTTGATAAGGACTATATCAACAGTCACCCAGAGGATACAGAGAGGGTGACTCAACTAAAGGACCTCATGCAGGAGCAGGTGAGGAGCATCAAACAGATCTGAATTATATCATATTATATATGCTAACAGTAATATATTGCATATTATTAATAATAATGTTATTTAAAAATAGGTGCACATTCTGGGAGTGGGTCTGGCCGTTCACGAGAAGCTAGTGCACCCAGAGATGCGGCCCTTGCACAAAAAGCTTGTCGATCAGTTCCACGTGATGAGGACAAGTTTACATCATGTGAGTGGCCCCCATACGTGTCCGACTACATACAGCGTGCAGACAGACATACACCTGTCATCTCAGTGCGTGTGAGAGAGAGAGTCTATTTTGAGTGCACAGTGTAATTATTCAGCATAGTATATGGTTGTCTCCCAGACATACAGTGCACCTGCCATGTATGGATGTGTGTGTGGTGAGTGTGTCTAACTGTGAAGCGAGAGCACAGCGTAATTACTCAGAGCAGTATATGGTTGTCTCCCAGCAGGGTCTGCCCGGTGTGGACAGGTTTGTCCCTGCAGGCTGCGCGGGGATCAACTCTCCCAGAGGGATCCTGGCCTCCCACAGCCACATGAGCCCGGAGAGCATTCGCCTCATGCACAGACACAGGTGGGTCTGACCGCTCGCCATGGCAGGCAGCATATAGACACAGCAGACCAGTGGGCGCACACAGACATCTGCTAGATTTATTTGAAGTGCCTATCGCTGACCCAAGCTTATTTCCTAACCCCTGCTGTTTACTGGGGTTTCTTACATCCAGAGGCTTGACATACTGTAAATAGCAGAGATTTTAAAGGTCACAGTTTCAAAGGCTCAAAGAATCAAATAGCTTTTGAGAGCCGTCGTGTCAGTTCATATTCAAGCATCCCGTCTCAATCGTATCAGTCAGAGATATACCCTAAATTTCCCACAAAACGTCTTTGCTATAAAACCAGGAAATTAACAAGTAAATAAATAAACTCTCACACACAAACACACACACACACACACACACACACACGCACACAAGTACTCATACAAATAAATGACAGATATGCTCTATTAAACACAGTTTGCCTTTATATGTTATTGTGAGCCACTCTCTGTGTTTCTGGCAGCCCTCTGAGCCTGCAGGGTTCCATCAGACACTCGTCCTCCTCTCTGTCCTCCCACACATCCAGTGAAGCAGGAAACCTTGTAATACTTACCGATGGCCTGATGGGGGAGCACCCTGATGAAGCACTCATGCAGGTGTGCTTACAGTAAACAAATACAAAAACATATCGTTTTTTTTTTTTATACCTGCCTAAGTGTAATTTTATTTTTTGTGCATTGTAATTTATATAACTCATAATTAAAACATGCAATAAATGTTATTATTTTGTAGATTATTTTATCATAGCACCTTTTTTGCTTGGTGTAAATGTTTTAAAAAGTGCTTCATATGCCGTATTATTAAATAATTATACTAATTTATTATTTCCCTCTTGTAGCCCAGTCCCTCGTCCTCCAGCCTGAGCTCTATTCGCTCCAACTCTTCCCAGATTATCAATTCTGCTCCCTCTAGTGCCAGAGGTGGGTAATGACTCAGGTTGGAAATTAGTTTTTTATTTTTTTTATTTTTTAAAAGCTGAGCTGTCGCTGTAAAACAAATTCTAAAGGTCATCGATGCTCTTTGTATGCTCGGGTTGGATGGTCTGCCTTGTCCACATACAACAATTTACAATGAAAATGTAGCCTTGTCATATTTTCTGGCCATTATTGGTCGGTTTAAAATTGACAAATAAAGATTTGGCTGTATTGAATTAATTATATTGCACTTTTGATGTTTATGATTTAAAACCTAACCCTAACCCTACAAATATTAATGAATAATAAATGAATATTTTATGTTTCTTTATCTGAAACCTTGTTAATTCTTCTGCTTGGCCGAGACACTCGTGTGAAAGTGATTTTCTAAAGTCAATGAGACTTTTATCTCGATAAAATAAAGGTTAAGATGAAACGGCGTTTAGACGGCATATCTCGAGAGAGATGTGGGAATGCGTAGCCACTCGAGGCGCTTGTCGCAGCGCTAGCGTTCTGAAAGATGAGTCATAGAGGACGGCAAGTAAGCGTCATACTGTAGCTCAAGGTCGTCGCGTTAGACGCAAGCAAGTAGAATATCTAATTGTTCCGTATCACCCTCTCGGCACAGGTTCGCCTTCCCTGCCCGACAAGGTTAAACACAACCGGGAGGTCATGATACTGTTGCCGCCGCACCGCGACAGGCCCAACAACACCATGTACTACACCGTGGCTGAGAACGGACAGGTGCTGACCTGGGACACATGGGGCACGGCTGCACGGCAGCATTAAGACATGCGTAAGGTGTTAAGAGCCTGATCCATTTGCATTGGCTTGTTCACAGAACCACATGCAGCGTGCCTTGCTTCAGCAAGTTAGCCCCTGTAAGCCGGGCGCTGACTCACATGTGAGCCTGCCAGAGAAAGGTGAGGCGTGTGTGCGTGTGTGCACGCGCGTGAGTGTGCGTACATCTGTGTGTGTGTGTGAGTGTGCGTACGTGCGTGTGTGTGTGTGTGTGTGCGTGCGTGTTGACATGGTTTGGTGTGGCCCCTGCAGTGTTTCCTAATGCCGCAAGCAGCTGGAGTCTGGATGGCGAGAGCAGGGAGATGGCGCCCTATGCCCCCAGCTCTACTGGGGGGGCAGCCATGCCCCCTGTGCCACCAAGGTCCTTCCCACCAGGTGCTGTATTCAAGTGCAGTATGAGTTCACACATGACTCAACTATAACGTTACTACGGTGCTGCTGTGTTATAATGATGTTTGTTTTTACATTTGAGTCTTTATTTCTTATGGTCCACCTCCCCGTACACTAACCTGTCCTTCAAGTAGTCCACAGCTGTCTAAAATATTGGCCCTGTGCACGTCTGGTCTTGGCCACCTGCTTGCCTTTCACAGGACACTTCTTGATGCATTTCGACGCGTTCCACCACCAGAACAATGAGCCCCCTCCAGCCCTGCCTGTCCGCTCCCTCAGAAAGGTACATCGACGAGGCCCTCATGTACTCCTAGAGTGTTACAGTAGGTAACACTCTGCACCTACAAACATGGCGTTACACTGTACGTAGTGCCAACATGGCTAACTCTGCCTGCTGAAGGAGCACAGGGCCGCAAGATGCGCTTTCCCATTCATGCACGCATTCATGGGAGGGTCGAGGGGAGATTGGGAGTGCTGCCCAAACACGCGGGGGAGGGTATGCGTAAGTAGAGAGTGATTACCTATTCCGTTGTATGTATGAATGTGAATACATAATCACTCTCTACTTACTTACTGTGATGGAAAGTGCATGTTGTTGTTTTATTTGTTTTTTTTCTGTGAAAATTCTCCGCCTCTGAAAAAGTAGGTGTTATAAAGCGTGTTCGCTTGCACAGGGGAGGCAATGGGTCACCCGAAAAGAACACAGGCCAAGGAGACGCGCTGAGAGCATTTGCTCGCTTGTGCCCTGTTAAAATAAATGTTCCTTTGTTCGCCGTTTAAATATGTTCATCCACTTCCCTGCGAGTAGCCTAGCTACACGGCATTGATATCATTGTTTTATAGTCACCCAAACATTATTATTTTGAGGGTATAATCATGCCCATATTATCTATAAGCTTGACGATACATCGGTAGTAGGCTATATCTATTTCATGATCATTAAAGTCTTTGCTTTCGTGCGCTGATAATGCAACACGTTTAGGCATTTCGCTCGTTTGTGCGCCGTGGTTGCTAAGTTTGCCTCAATGTCACGGCCACTGTCGTCGTTAGTTGAATGTTGACGCTTCCCGCTGACTCACCGGCCTCCCATTTGTCTGCCTCTGTCCAGTCCCCCCTCCACCCCATCCCGGGCTCCCCCACCAGCCCCCAGTCGGTGCTGGGCGGCAGCAACTCCACCCTGTCGGGCAGCGCCAGCAGCGGCGTGTCTTCCCTGAGCGAGAGCAACTTCAGCGGGCCATACCCGGACACGGGGGCGGGGCCCATCCGCCACGACGCCCTGGAGCCCCTGCCCAGCCACCTCTGGTCGCCGCCGGACGAGTACCTGGCCTCCCCCTACCTGCACATCCACTACAGCGGCCCCGAGCTGGACTCCGCGGACCAGGTGCGGCCCTTCCACTACCGCAGCCCCGCCTCACACCCTCACGCGCACCCACACCCGGGGCTGGACGGGCCGCATTCCCACGGGCCCCCCGCCGCCCCCCACCACCCCAACCACCACCACCAGCACCTCCACCACCAGCATAACACGCACGGCCCCCACCACGTGCCCTACCGCCGGCCCCAGGCCCCCGCCATCCCGCCCAAGCCCTACCTGAGAGAGGGCTGCATCCCCGAGGAGGAGCTGCTGCCCCCGCAGCCCATCCCCCTGCCGCGGAGGATCTTCCACTCCCCCCACGGCCACCGGGAGGAGCAGGGCAAGCACGCCTGGGAGCAGTGCATCAGCGAGGAGCACGAGGAGGCCCAGTGAAGGGGGTGGGGGGTGGGGGGGGGTGTCGGTCTCTCTCCCTCCTCTACTTTCTCCTTCCCTTCGTTTGCACCCAACAGGAGCTCCCGTGCGCACGCCTGGCCCCACGTACGGGTGCAGAGGAAGGGGGGGGGGTGTGTGGGGGGCAGCATCGACGTCACCACGGGTCACACCTGCGTGGAGGAGAGAGCGCATCTGTCGGACCAGTGATGGCGGCTCAAACCCGCAGCGGTCCATGTTAGCCTAGTCTGTGAGCATGTGTTTTTATTCCAGAGATAATACACCGCAGCCGTGTTGTGAGGCCCGACGCCCTCGATCATAGCCCACATGGTCACAGACACCTTTATAAGCTCCTTACTCCATTCATTTTGCTTTGTCTCTTCACCACACTGGCAGTATGTTAAGGAAACTTGTGTTCACGGTGAAGTGATTTATACTGTATGCTTTAAAGTCTCCATATACTATAGTATATATAAATACGTCTATAAATTATTTTGATAAATTTGCTACATTATAGTGTTTTCAAAGGTCCATCCTGTTTTCTCGAAACACTGTTAAGTGCTCCTTAATAGTGAATCATATCAAGTGGCAGCGTCTCGAGCATGTGTCACTGCTCCAGACTGTGCCTGGACCTCTTCTCTTGGCTCCGGATCTCAAGGGACAAAATAACTTATGGTATGATTCCCCATCCATGCCGTGACGTATGGAATCCTACATGAATGTATTCTGAATAGATGTTCTATTTGTATGTCACAAGTTGCAATTCTTTTTTCTTTTTCTTTTTTTGTTCCGGTCGCTGTTCGTCTCTTAATTTTTGTGTGATATGAAGATATCTTATCGATCGGGATGGGAACATTCTATGATGTGGCGGGATTATGAATTTGTAACCAAGGACTGAAAGAATATTTGAATATAGTCAGGTTGGAAATATGGCACATAACAGTATGTTGTTGTGAATCAGGACTACATGAAACGAGGACTGCATTTCTTCCACAACACCTCAATCGAACGCTGTACCACTTAGACACAAACACCTGTACCACCCCTTTGTTGGTCTCTCTCCCTGTCTCTCTCTGTCTCTCTCTCCAACCCATATGATGTATATGCCAGACCGTGTTAGGCAATGAGGACTGAACGTGGACAGCTGCATTAGCATTGCTGGTCTGATGAGCTAGTCTATCTTAACTGTCCGCTCACTGAAACGGTGTGGGAAGCACCTACCTGCCTTAAGTGCACTCAAATGCAGTTTGACCTCCCATCTGGACACCTCTGTGGATGGAGAAGCTTGTGGAATGATGACTGTGGCTCTTATTTGAATTATGTTCTCTATACGAAGGCATGACACATCTACCTTGTGGTGTTTTTGTTATTTTTTATTTACATTTTATCTTGCTTTGGTTTTCTGAATGGTTCTATTTCTAGTTCTGCCCATGACTCTTCTTCAGCCATCATCTGTTAAATTTAGAAGAACAGTATGTTGAACAATGTTTTTCTTTCCGGTGACTGAAAGAGCTGCAATGTTTATTGAGGTGTATTACTCTGCAGTTGGTTGGTTAGCTACAGTGCTACTTCTGTTTAACAGGCACTTGTTGTCCAGGTTTATTGTATTTTAGTTTTTCTTCAGGTGGGTACTTTGTGTTATCGTACATCAGGTTCTCATCTGAATAGACAACATCTATTTTTGTATGTGAAATCATCTGTATTGCGAATACATTTCCAAAACGTAGAAAGACCGAATGCACAGGGTACTGCATGGGCTATTGTACTACTGTACTGTATGAGATTTGAAAAACCCCTAATGGTGGATAGCTACATGGATATGTTTTGTGATGGCTTTGAAGATAACCTGTGAGTGGATTGACACTTGCATAAATATAGGTACAATAGACATTTTCAATGTAAATTATTGTATTGTACATAACAGCAGTATTGTGAAATATTTTTGAGATTTATTGCAGACCCCCTAAAAAAACTTTATTGTTGTTTTGTGTACATACATGTACTCCAGATGTAATTGATGAATTTCGGTGTAACTGATAAATATCTATAATCAATGTTTGAGAAAGGAGAAATCCATTAGACTGTGGCTGTCCGCACCGTTCTTGACTTCAAGTCTTCTCATATAAATACTTTATACACTTTTCAATGTGCTTTCATGTACATATGGTGTTAGCATGATCAAACAGTGTTTGGTTGTAAAAGTGGTTTTCCTACTCCCATAACTGCTGTGGTATGGATTTCATTAACAATGCCAAACATTAAAGACAATCTTTTACCAACTCTACCTTTCTATTTGCTTTGCTGTAATTGTTAGTTATACTGAGCTGACAGAAGGGGGCGCAATCTGTTTTGGGGAATTTCAAGGGCTATCCATAGTTCTCTGGTCATTGTAGTGTCGGTTGAATGAAGGCAGGCATTGTTCTAACCCCGCATTGTACATCTGCTGTGTGAATGACAGCCCGTGGGTCCACCACAGGCATAGCGCTATAGGGTAAAGAATGTGGCATACACTTCAGATGTAGTGACAGCTCAGGGTCCCGCTCTCAACCGGTTGTGCCGGTGGCTTTTATTCTGTCACAAGACCCACAATTTGAAATTCAGATGTACAGTAGCATTTGAGCTACAGTATTAGCTGCTAATATGAAGTTTCTATGTGCTTGTTTTTTATTTTTATTCATTCATATAGAAGAGAGTATTAAGCATAAGCAATGAATATGCAGTACCAATACAAATATACCTAGGTGATATTGGGCAATCTGCATGCTATTTTCATATTTCATTGTTTGTTTGTTCCATCAGGTAGCTTTTAAGTTGGCCTATACTGTATATGTATGTGGTGATATGTGACCTGAAGGTGGCACCAGTGATTAACTGAGGCCATCTGTCCTATACGTACATATAGGCTGCTGTAGCTCTTAAGTCAGGCACAGAGTCCTGCGCAGCCTACTGCTTAGAGTGTATAAAATATGGACATTTGTGACATCACACCTTATAAGTATGAGTGTTCTGCTTGATTCGTCGATATCTATATATTGTGACTATTTTACTAACATTTGTACGGCTTTTGATAGAAGCAGATTTGCTGATGTCAGGTTTACAACACAGCCTGAGTCATTTCTTGGGAAGACACAACAGAAACGTATTGTAGGCTACAGTGGAGTTGCATGCAATGTTTGCTTCTACAAAGCCATGTGGACTGACAGCTTGCTGTCTAGAGTGTCCAAATGTCCACGGTGCAGTCAAGAAGACTTGGGATGAAGGGATCCCAGGCCTCTCTCCAGAGGATGACAATGCTTTTGTGCATATTGATGCAGATACTGCATTTTCTTCAGCAACATCGCCGTAGTGTTTCGTTTCCCCCCCAGCTGTCAATCAAGTGCCCTCTTCTGCCTTTCTAAATCCTCAAAACCTGTCGCAAATCACTGCAGTCCAGTGTCTTAGGGGAATAATGATTAGGGGCCAATGTGAGTGTACTGTATCTGTGTGAACACATACTGTACTGTGGAGAGACATGCACCTATAGCCTGTTTGTATTGCCTCACATTGCAGTTATTGCTTGGGGACAAGAGCGCAACAATGTGAAAGGCATTCCTGATAAAATCTGGTACTTGTAATGATGTGGCACCATCCGGCTTGTGGCGAAGAAACAAAAATAGCCTAGTTCTGGCTCCATGTCACTGCAGTAGTTTTCTTTCTGCAATTTTTGCATTGTGTGTCTGCGTGTTGATACAAGAATGTGACAGTGTTCAGATGTGTTTGTTGCCTGGCTGCTATAGACTTATTTTAAAGAAATAATACTTCAAATGTAGTAAGAACAAAATGGATGCCTGGTACAAATACAAAGTCAGGAAACAAAGACGTTTTATTAAATGAAATACTAATAAATAATGATAAAACAAACTGCACATTTTAAACGAAATCCAAAAAAAATAAAATAATAATAACATAACACTGATAAGTACAGAACAGTACCATAGCACAAATCATTATTTAAAAAAATCCCCCTTCCCAAACATTTACAAATTTTCTTAAAAACTTCACAAAGCAAACATAGACGTTGTATAAAAGCATCAAAGAGAAGAGCATCTGTCATTGAGGAATAATTTACAAATTTATGGAAGGATAAATACTCTGGGCTTATCTCTAACTTGAGATACGCATGTGCAATCATTGCATGTTAACAAAAAACAAAACAAAACAAAAATACATGCATTTCTCAAGCAAGGTTCCAGCCACTTTATTAGTCATCATTAACAGTGATGAGTTGAGGGTGAAAGCGGTCCATCAATCATGGGAAACTCACAAATTATCTATAAGTGTGAATAACTTCTAATAGCTATACTGTCCAAATCTCTGTTGGTCTTGTCTCTCTCTTGGTGCATGGTATATGGTGAGTCAAGAGGATCTCTGGCAGCAGATATGGCTACATCAGGCATTAGTGGAAGAACACTGAAGAGCCGCCACTCTCTGGACAGGCGGCAGCAGGGCTCGCGAGTTACGTCAGTATGGCGCAAACTTCTGTCTCTCTGGCTTCTTGACGCAGTTGGCCGAGGAGATTTTGGCGGTGTAGGCGGCCAGCGCGGCGTGGGAAGGGTTCGTCGTGACGGCCATGGCGGGGGCGGGGCTGGAGAGAGTCAGGAAGGGGAAGGACTTCACGCCCAGCAGGCCCGAGAGGGGCATGGTGCCGTACGGACCGCCCAGGACGTGTGCCGGGGCCAGGGAGCCCATGGGGGAGGCTGGAGAGGTGGGCTGCGAGAAGGCCATGTTGAGGTCCATGGAAGCTGCCATAGAGGCAGCCTGGGCCGTGGACTTGGCTGTCTCTAAACTATGGAGGCGGGAAGGGGAGGTGGATACAACAGGGAGCGGTGATTAGAGAAGAACAATGGCTGCAACCTTGGAAGACATTTCTGAATAATAAATGAACCATTCATTATGCATTTGATGAATTTCAATCGGATTCACAAAAGCTAGCTTCTATGTACTCTCTGTTTTAAAGTAGGCCTATTCCTCACACACCCATTACTACCTGCAGGGTGGAACAATACATGGTATTACATCTGTTTAGTGTGAACTTTGACCCTAAATACATTAAAGCAATCCCTTTCCCGTAAATGAGTGCTCGCACACTGATTGGAATGGTGAAGGCAGGTGATAGTGTTAGCCTCTCTCTATATATCTTATCCTAACCTTAACCAGACCTATAGTTTAATGCCATCTTAAGAAAAGCCACAAGAAGAGATAAAAGGCCCATGGCCATACCAGGAGGTGATGAGATACTGGGCTAGGTTGATGCTGATAGGTGTTCCCGTGATAATGACGTGGCGGTCGCTCGTTCCGTCCAGCTGACTGCCGATCTTGATCTGCGCTCCAGACACCTGCCTGATCTCATTGATCTTCGTGCCCTGGCGGCCGATGATGGAGCCAATCAGCTGCGAAGGACGTGAGGAAAGCCAGATTAGAGCATACGACACGTGCGGGTGGATGGAGTGATGAGGACAGCTGACACACTATACAAAGAATGCAATCCACTTGTCTGACGACCATCGTACGATAGCTATTCCTCAAGAGTCTGTAATGCCACTTTGTAATGATAACCCTCAATAAAATACATTGCGTCTGCTTAGCACAGCATGTGCTGCATATGAAATACTCAGCGTAAATATGCCAACTACACTGTACTGTGTAGTTGGCTAGCTATGGTTATCCATCATGCGTGCCAGGGGCAATTCTTTCCTCTTGCAGCTTGCCTTAATTGCAAGTGTAAAAAAAAAAGAGAGAGGAGAAAAGGCACATTTGCCTCTCATTAATCTGAGTGGCTAAAAGGTTATTGATTTCTCAGAGCCGTGGTGACTTCCCAAACAAATCACTTCCCAAGCACAAGCCGGCAAGATGCATCTCCCTGCTAATGGAAAAACATAATGGGAAAATAATTCAAGATAGACAGTCCCAGCGGCTTGAGCGGTGTTTCCGGTTGAGAGCAGAGCGGTCTGCGAGACACTGCACACAACTTTAATGGCATGTTATCACCGTTTTCATTCGCCAGCTCCATGCCAACCGAGGAACGTTCAACATATATTGAGATAGTCAACCGCTTCAAGCCTACAGTACAGCATAGAGCTAATCATCTCTCTCTTTAAAATATTACACTGCATGTGGTCCGTTGCCGCATGCGTCGTCAGGTTGCTAGACAGTGATGAAGTACCCCGGGTATGCATGCATGTGTGCTGGAAGTCGAACAGCAACTGACACATAGGTGACACACACGCACACACACACACACACACGCACACACACACACACACACACACACATAGAGCTCATGCTGCTGTCCTTCTCCCTGCCTTTCACATTCCTTTCCGGAAAAGCACTCAGCCTGTTCCACGATGTCTGATTTGTCACGCGGCGAGCTGGTCGGTTCTGCCTGGCTATTATTGGCACGGCAGATTATTCAGGGTGTCGGCACAGTACAAGGGCCAGCCTAAAGAGCAGCTCTATGAGACAATGGCCATTGCTCACTCCGCAGATCAGTCTTGTCCCCCCCCCTTGCACCCATCCCCCCTCCTCGCTGACCCAGAATATCTGCCGGACCCTGGCCTTTTTCACCCAGCTGCCGTTAGACGCCATCTGTCAACGACACACTTGACTACAACATGGGCAACCTCGGGACAGAACCATTGCTGCCGTAACAATGGCATCCACCTAAATGAATAATGAATGAAAGAGACCTGCGCACACATCTCTCTGAGGTGCATAAACGACAGGCTTGTTACATTGATTATTACATTGAAAGGACAGCATTGCCGATTGTTGCCCCAGCTCTTAAACTCTAATTGGCCTATATACTGTTAGGCTCCTGCTGAGGTAGTCATTTGAAAGGACAGAGGAAGCGCTATGGTGGGGTTGGGGGTGGTGATGGTGGGGGAGAGAGGAGGGGTGGGGGGGGGGCTTGTCACCATTTTTCTTCC
>JAODUH010000022.1:2756932-2788117 GCA_027564835.1 Typhlichthys subterraneus | reverse complement strand
GACCACCAGTGTATATACTGTATACAGGGACTCATGCTAGAGTCTTTGACAGTGCTTAGACCACCAGTGTATATACTGTATACAGGGACTCATGCTAGAGTCTTTGACAGTGCTTAGACCACCAGTGTATATACTCTATACAGGGACTCATGCTAGAGTCTATGACAGTGCTTAGACTTACGAACATTTTATAAATACACAATATGGAGGAGGAAAACTACACCTGTTGTAGATCAAGGCCACCCTGGGTAACAGTGTAGAGAGGGTGGGGCGCAAATTCTGTTGCTTCATACACCTAGATACAACACACATACAAGAAACACAGTACACACATATCCACCTTATTCCGGATCGGAGATATTTCCCATGATTCAAAGCGAATTAATAATGGTTCCTGTTCGTCGTTTCTGGTTAGCAACTATTAGCCTATATTAGCAATGGTACAGTACATTGATTTAACAGTTATTTTTGTGATCTATTTTAGTTTGCATTTGTTAACTAGCCAACCATGGGACAGAAAAAACCTGAGCTCATCATTTCTCTCTGAGCATCGAGTGATGACGTGAAAAACAGTAAAGGTTACCATGGCTGCGAACATACAGTAGGTCGCTCAGGAATAAGGTGGATTGACCAGAACATGAGTGGTTCACACTGGAGAAAAAAGCTAATTATAATGAATAATAAAAGTACGTCATAAGTGCATGGGTACATCTTGAGTCTGTGTCATATACCATCTGATACCATTTGCATTGGCAGGGTATGTCCAAGATGTACTTAGATTTCATTCAATATCGCCATATATTGAATGACTTTGCCATTTCCTTTCCCCCATCCCCAGGGCTTCGCCTGGTCTGAGAGGTCCTTGAGTCTCCAGGCCACACTTAACAGGCTTAGGCTGTGAGTCATCGGGAGAGCTGCCTTCCCCCTTCCGTTTCATTTTCCCCCTCTGACAAATAACACAAACAGCCCTTATCTCCGTGCGGCCTTCATTACAGCTCCAGCATCTCACTGTGACCGGAGCCTCGCCCTGACTTTAATTTGATAGCTTATTATGAGCGATATCAAAACAACAACTACAACAATAATGTAATTTCATGAGATTCGCCACAGTCCGAGCCAGCACAAAACAAAGTAAGAACTGCTGACAGCTATGCAAAAACACCTAGCCAGACCAGAGGTCTCCAGTCCCACTTGCCAATCTTGTGTCCTGTAGATATCTGTGACAGTGACATATACTGTACACACACCAGCCTCCTATTGTTGCCTTCCGGGAGGTCAAACGTGTATCTTATCTGTGTGAGTGAAGAACCGTAGCAGATTTTTCAGCCAGTAACCTGCTGGTCGATCGCTCCCCACAGATTTCACTTAAGTGCATATTAACATAGAACCTGGATCTTCTGTAATAATGTACTGTTCTGCCACGCATGAATTATTTTGCCTATTCGTTATCTATTGCAAACGACCACGTCAGAGAGGGGGATTGTTTCCTTATGGTTATGATCAGCCATTGTTGTTAATTTAAAGCTCTTTGATGGCTACATAACACAGTAAATGTCAATCTCACCTGATTCCCCGAGATGAGCAGGGCAGCAGGGGAAGGACTCGGTCGGTAGGGAATAGTGGCCCCCTTTGGAGGAGACTGAGGAGTGAAAAATAGGACAAAGGGTCTGGGGTTGTGAGATACACCTTTAGCAAACACAGATGCAGAAATGGCCACTGACAGCTAATATGAACTGTGCTGTCAACTGATGTTAGCAGTGCTGTCAGACTGACACTACCAAACAGAATAGCTACAGTAATCGCTAACGGTGTATTAAACTGTTAATTACATTTACTTGATATTTGTTCTCCTGCTTTTCCTTTGGCATTTAGTTTTTATCTCAGTTTGTCTCAGAGAATATACTAAATTGGGCGAACTTGTGATAAATTAAACATCCACCATTTTACATTTCAGGGACAGGGAGACAGTTCAGATAAAAAAAAATTATAAAGAGATACAAAAATGGATACTGTGCTGAATAACTTAACATGCGTAGAGTGTTGTTATTTTTCAAAATGTGGAGCATCTTTTCAGCAGCAGTAAATCCTTTGTATAATTCTGCATAATTTACATATTAAAGACAAATTCAAGACCTGCTGGTAGAGAATTGTAATGACACTTGTAAGTCTTTGAAGAAAGCACTGTAAAATTGGATCAAACTAGCAATTAGTCCACCAGGTACCAACAACTGCACTTGCCGCGTTATGAATAAGCTTCACATTTTAAGATCTACATTTTGCTCTGGGTTGTTTTTCCCAGCTCCTCCTCTGCCACCAGAGCTGTTGTGTAAAGGTGACACACTTTGCCGCAGGTCACTTTGCTTTTTGTTGGCAGCGTTGTGGTCTTTCCGAGAATGACAAACATTGACCTAGGAGTTATAGCAGCTGACCCATTCCTTTGGCCTGCCTGACGAATTGTGACAGGAATGGGTTCCATTACCTGAACGGAAAGTGCTTTGCTCTCAATACTCTCGTAGGACATTCTAGAAGTGGAGTACGTTATCAAACCTTCCTAAACAATTACTTGAATCCTATCAAATACACCGTAGATGCTACTGGGTACTAAATAACAAACACGTGTTTAAAAAGCCTAGCAAAGCGGGATTTCATTGGTGTGAGTGTGTGAGGTGAGTGCGGGCGTGTGTGGTGAGCAGCTGTCTCACCTCCAGGATTACTGTGCAGATGAGCTTGACACACTGGATTACTGATTCCTGACTCCCAGATATCGTCACCCCTCGCTCAGTAGAGTTGGGCAGCAAATCCCCCGCCACCTGAATCTGTGCTCCAGTGCTCTGGAAACGACAAGGTTTAAAAATAAAAATGAAATAAATAAAGGATTAGTGTGATACTGGAGATAAGACCTGCCCTGGTTACACTGCCGTGGCTCCCTGTGGACTATGTCGACCTTACAATACAGAGGAATAAGAAAAAAGATATTCGGGATCAAAACCTAGCACAATTTTGTGGTCTATGAGAGGATGACTGGAGCCTGGGAACAGGTTATAGTTATGTAGATTCTGATCCAGATGATTTAGCATGAATTTAGCATGATGTGTATGGAAATCAGACTAACCTTAGCGTCTACGGATTTGGTAAAAAAACATAGCTTTGCTGAACTGAAAAGTGTAATAACGCCACATTTGTGTAGTTCCATTTTAGACGTGAAATATTAAGCTACTAATTGGTGTAGCTTGATGCCCTGTGCATGCAGAAACTATGTGTCTCTGAGCATGTGCAGTATGTCGCGGCCTCTGTACCGCAGACACAGAACACATTGAATGTATAACAAGTTCTGTCCAGTCACCTCTCTGATCTCCTTGATCTTTGCTCCTCCTTTTCCAATGAGAGAGCCACACTGGCTGGCAGGGATGACTAGGCGCAAGGTGACTGGCGGCTTGGAGCTGATGGTGCCGTTGGCCACCAGTGCCAGGAGGTCCTGCGGAGGGCAGGGGAGGGGTGGAGTAGGAGTGGTGTAGGATGGGGGTAAGGAGGAGGGAACAGAGGCAGAGAGAGAGAGAGAGAGAGAGAGAGAGAGAGAGAGAGAGAGAGAGAGAGACGGATACTAGAGGGCAATGTCCAGATAGAGATATTGCAGGGTAAATGTTAAGACTCCAACTGAGACTGGACAGGGCTATTCTGTGCTGTAAAGGGGGTAGACAGCTTTACTATTTTATTTCATCTTTATTTGATCATAACATTTATATTCTGCTGTATACCTTTCAATAAAGCAGCAACGTGAGATGATTCAAAAATATTTATAAAACTACATTAAATTAGTATTTGCATTAATTAAATTGTACATTCTACACTTTAAATAAATAATAAAATACATTCTACATTCGTTTGACATATGGCTTTAACATCTTTGTATTATTAAATATACTGTATAATGATAATAAGGCCACATTATTATAAGCCATTTTGACTCATCCAATGTAGTTACAGTTTTTAACGGTATGCATAAAGGATTCTAAACAAGCTAAACTAAACTACTGATTTGTTACTCTAGGTAATTCTTCCAGAGCAGGAAAGCACTCCATCATCTAATGTGGGAGGAGACTGGGCTCTTAATTAACCAGCAGTGTGCCTGTCAGAGCCTTTGAAATGTAAATGTGGCCCATGTCTCTGGGCTAAGCAGAGTAAGCCCAGTGTATTGGCCTGAATGCAGGCATGTAACAGAATGTAAAGCATTCTGCCTCATTTTCAAAAGGCACATGCTCCTGTAGAAGGCTCTTCTACCTGTCCTTCTAAATGTTCCTTTTATTTCTTTTCATTAAATGTTGCTGGGAAAATGAAAAAGGCAATATTAAATCCTTCCAGGAAAGATCTGACAGGGAGTGCAAATACAATATTTTATACAATGTATTGCTTTAATCAAAATACCCTTAGATCCAAAACACCAGTGCTTTAAAGGGTTAGCCTGGATAATTTCCACTCATACTGTAGTGTATACAATAGGGTTTATTTATTCATCCGCTAACTCGCAAAAGTTTTAAAATCACTTTTGTGATGTGGCTCTCTGCCTATTTCTCTATATTTAGCAAGGCATATCATCTCATTGTATGAGGAACGCGTCAGAACAATCACAAGGCTCTGGGCTTCATCTCACAGATTTGATCTAAAAATATGCACCATGTCTTAACAAGTGTGAACGCCCTGCTACTATATATTAATAATATGATTATGGCTAGGTAAAGCAGCAGGCGTACAGAGGCGTATGGTCTCTAATCCTGGATGTATGCTCTGCTGTGCTGAGTTTGATAACGGCATAACAGAGAAAGACTAGAGCATACACTATTTAATCGATTTTATAGCGAAATATATGGAAACAGGTTTTTTATAATATGTGAATTACTGAAGACACTCAGCTTGCCCGGTGTCCATGGAATTGCGTGCTGAAACAGGACATGACAGAAAACATGGTGTCAAGAGAATTGTCAGAAATACTGTTTAGGGTCTGTGTGTTCCCCCAGGTACAACACATATTCCCAAGTAGAAGCCAAAACAGCTGCATTAACTCAAAACACTGGTGGCTTCACTGATGCTGTAACATAGAGAGACTTGCCAGTAAATGAAGCCTCAGAGATTAGTATGCAAGTGCACACAAACGTGTAACTTTACATCATTGTGATTGACCACTTTTAATGAGGAGCTTGTTTCTGTGAGACTCTCTCCATGAGTCATACTCTGTATAGCGACAGAAGAAACTGTTTCTACTATACCCAGAAGGCCAAAAGGGAGATTCCCTCCCCCCTCCCCCAACATCTACGGTTGTTAATTAAATATGTCAGACACATACCACTCAAGCATGACGGCAGCGGTGCACAGTAGGTCAGCCGACGTGTTACCATGGCAACTCAGGAGTTCCGGCTAAAGGTAGGTTCGAGAAAGAAGTTGAGTGGCGTAAGATCTTTTAATGAACGCTATGCAGGCAGCGCTCTCGGCCAACACTGTGTTTACCCAAGCCAGCGGTCCTGGCTGTTTTCCACTCAGTGCTCTGGTGCTAGAACGCAAACATGAAGCTGCTGCTGTGTTAGACTGGGGATGATCCAATCACTGCGGGGATCAATATGACGGAAACCAGATACCACTATCCCATTAGAAACGCAGCGAATCTCCCGCGCTTTAATTAACAGGCATGTTAATGTCATCTTCTTTCCTGCTTATCGTGTAGATGGAAGCGGTGATGCGTGTTCTAAGAAGATATAAATCCATTCATCTAATATAGCACTTTTAAAGGGCCCTTCAAATGCCAAATCTAATTTAGTAATGCCTGTGATACATACAGATGATATTTTAGAGCCATTCATCATCCTATTCCTCTCAACAGGAATAAATGGGAGGAAAAAATATCCATCACATACATCACGTTCAATGGTGGACGCCATCAATTATTTGCATAGCAGTGTTACCTGAAAGCATGTGATTGTAACAAATGTTCTAAAAAGTCTATCCAAATACCATCACCCCAGTTTGGACGCCGATCACAAGCAATGAAAGCACATTAGCGTTAATGGTATGGGAAATGGGATCTTATAATGGTGTGTGAAAGAGCTTTGTACAGCTTTGGTTTCCCCCGATTGCAAAGCAGTTATTTTGGCCACACCCAGACAACACGAGGCTCAATATCTTAGTTTGGTTCACGGGATATTTACGTCATGTTTTAGTCTAGGAGTATTGTGCTTGTGTTTCACTAACCTCCTCCAGTTTGAAGGTAATCATGGTGAACGCTCTGAACACACTGTCCATGGAGCCGGTGATAGTTATGATCCTCTCCGGACAAGAGCCCTCCGAGATGTTGACCCGCGCACTACTCTGTGTGGGAGGGGGAGCAGAGCATGCGTGAAGGACCAGAGCCGAGCACCAGATACAGTAGCACGGGAAGTGCAAATGAAAGAGGAATAGGAGCAGGCGATATTGTTAAAGTTAAAGGGCACGTCTCATATTTCGCAGATGGCCAATGTAGCAGAACTTCTCCTCGGAGGCGGGGTGGATGGGATTGTGCTGCGCACAATGAATCTGTGTCACTCCACTGTCTCAATCCGTCTGTCCTTGTATTTCTCTGCGGATCCCTCTGAGCATAGCGTCACGTGAGCAGAGACGGGACATGCAAGGCTACGACCTACGGGACGTTTCCTCCAGTCGCTTCACTGAGTCATGTTCCTCGCCGACTGAGGCCGTGCACGAGGACTGGACTCCCACGACGGACCTCACACAATGGGGAGCTAACAAACATGTCATAGGCCCACACTGACTGACTGGGCCAACTGGCCTGAGCTACTGTAGCTACTGAAAGTGGCAGTAGTCTCACAGGGTCAGCATATCAAGACCCTCCTACTTTTGAATTTTGATTGACTTATACAAAGGAATATGTTGGTAAACTTAATGACACAACTTGGGTGTTTGCATGTTCTGTAAATCTGTTAAATAAGTAGGCTACTGTTACTGAACTAATGGAAAAACTGAAATTAGTAACATATTTAAGTAATTAAAGATACAGTCTTGTGAGTGACATTGCTAACAGCCAATGACAATTGACAGTACCACTTCCTGAAAGTATGTGTGTATCAGCCTTTCACCACAGAGTTGCATTATGTGACATAGTGCTAATGGACAGAGAGGCTGAGACTAGCCAGCTAGCTAGTAGATACATAGCTAGCTATAAGGTGGCTACCTACATTACTGGAAGGAGGAATTAATGGATGGATTAATATCACAGACGAGCTCTGCGGGACTGCACTGTCCTCTGACCTGTACATCCTCTGACACTGTCTCACTCTTTGTCCCATGGCCTCATAAAACGCAACAGAAAGCCTCCGCATTCAGAGAGACAGTCGACCGAACCACTGCAAGGTTAAGCCCATTCATTTCAATACAAAGAGTTAATCAAGCGAAGTAGATTTAACCACACTCTTGGGGTTTATGGACAGGGATGCACAGAGAGTGAAAGGAAGACAAAAGATGAATTATGAATTAAACCTTTAGAGAATGAAGAAAGAGACCATTCAAATAAAATAATTAAATAGTTTATTTCTCAAATTATTCTTGTTAATGTATTTAAGGCATACCAGTAGACTAGTAAACAACCTAATAAAATACCATGCACATTGCATTGCAGAAACACACAAATACACACACACACACACACACACACACACGTGCACACACACACACACCAATTTACACACACACACACACACACGCACGCACGCACGCACGCACACACACACACACACACACACAAGCACCAATACTAATTTATCTTGGTTAGGAGACGAAATCATGCACATACATCTCCTGAGACATTAAGCAGTGATTGTTAATGGAATGGGTACATACCTCCTCTCGTATTCTTTTTACAGTCTCTCCTTTCTAGAGGAGGAAAGAAGGGCAACTTAAAACCGTTGTCAGTTGACAACTTAAGAGGAATCTTTTTTAGCTAGAATGACAATATTCCCAAATGTATCTTGGTAATGTAACACTGGTTCCATGTTCATCTGGTGCCAGTATCAGCGCTGTCAGTACGAGCCCTGCTGTCAGGGACAAGGGATTATGTGGCACCTTTGTCATACCAGCGGCACATACTCTCCTAGTTTTACATAGCTTCTCCGTGACTATAGCTCATTGTGTTCCCCTTCGTAAACAGTCAAATTCCAACACGCACACATGAGGACACGCAGTAGCAAAAACATTGCCATGCGTGCCGGGCTAGTGCGTTATTGGCGGAGTTTCCACTGTGTAATCTTAGTAAAACTCAAGCATTCCCTTACGGTCCATATTGTGCCTCTCATTTGCGGCTTTTATTAATGTGGGAGGGACAAGAAGCTAATAAAGGAAATGAAGGAATGGGGGTGTTGAATGGCAACTTAGTGGAACAAGTGTCTGTCTTGAATAGCATGTCGCCATTACAGTTCCCTCCATGCTCCCACGCGCGCCCTATTCGCGACCACTTTCCCAACAGAAATATAGATTTCTACACCACACTGATATATTTTATCCCTTCCACTCCTCTGTTTCCTGTGCTAAAAAAGTGGTCCATATAGCGAGTGCCCCATGCACACGCATGTGAGATATAACATGTTTAAAAAGAAATTCTTGCCAATGTTGTAGTAGTAGCCTGTTTTCTCATATTTCCGCAACACAATCTGTATTTTGTTGGCAGATAAGAGGATGCAAAGAGACACAGAGCAGAGCAGCCCAGGCTCTTCCACACATAAAGTGTCCACAAGAGGCCAACAGTAATATGCCTTCAGATCTCATCTTCAACAGGAGACCTGCAGCCAGAACACTAATGTTGCTGTGTGATGGATTACTGTGCTGCATTACGGGATGGGGAGAGTCTTAAGAGGTTTGGTTTAGACAATTACGTCTGGGATGGAGGTGTACACAACATAAAATGTCCCGGGCTTTGTGCTCTCTTGGCTTTCTAAGAGACAAAAGGGAGATGGTACTCGTGGAAAGGGTTAACCTGTTGTGAAATTACACAAAAGCTATGCTACGTCAGACAAAGTACGAATATGCGTGCACCACTGCAGATCAAGACCCCAGTAGCGGGAAGCAAGGCTTATGCCCATGATAGCCAATTCTGGTGCTGCAACCAAAAATACCTACAGTAAGTTGCCCAAAAAGCCCATTTCCTATTGATGGCTTTTAAATAATATGCGCCTCTAAAATGTTTGAAAGCAATCCTTGAATGCCACAATCTTGCTAAAACGATTAGTGGGAGAGGTTTTTAAAAAAAGAATAGAGAAGTCACCCAGAACCAAGGAAAGCTTGTTGTTTTGTTTGATGTCACCACAGGTCACAAGCAAAGCCTCGGAGGCTACGAGGCAATGGGCTGAGGCAACAAGCAGTTACATACAGTAGAAATATGGGAGCTGCTAGAGTTGGTAAATACGAACGGTATGGATTTTATTATAAGAACAACCTCACCATGTTTGCATTAAGTATTACAGTAAGCATGTACATACAGGGCTTGATGTGGTTATTCGTGTTTGACCAAATGTATTCATTGTGACATTGAATTTAAACTTAGATGTTTAAAGACAATGCAATGTTATTATTTCTGATGTGCTAATTTGGTGCAAATCCATTAAATAAATTATTACAGAATAAAAAGAGACCTCTCACCTTTCCTATGATGCTGCCAACTTCCTAAAACACACGGAGATACAAGTAATGAAATGCATTAAAATTAACATTTATTTATTTTACAGTATGAAAACCTTCCCAATACGTAATTGTTTTTGCTTTTTAAATCAAATATGGCACCTCCAAGCATGAAGAAAGAGGCCATACTCAAGCAAGTAACCATAAACAAAAATGTTATGTTCATCTATTAAAGGTGCAGTCAGTCAATTAATGATATTAATTACTGATGGCAATATACCCAAGTGTATGCACATTACCTTTCCATGCATGAGTAATCGCAGTGTGAGTGTCACTGCCAAGCCCCCGTCTCCAAAGTCCTGCTCACAGTTCATGGTTAAGTGGGGGTGACACACAGGTAGACACATGAACGAGGCTCATACGCTGGTCACGCTGGCAGGTGCAGGGTACAGCTGTTGGTCTCCCCAAATCCTTCAGTGCTCTGCTAGGAGGGAACACAATAGTGACTGCTGCTGCCATGTTTGCAGCTTATACTGTATACAGTATACTGAATATAAATGAATTAATAAACTAACTTTACACTCATGCAGAGATCACACATGTTTACAGTGCTGTATGCACCCAAAAGCACACACAAACGTACACACCCACACACACACACACGCGCGCACACACACACACACACACCCACACATACACACACGCACACACACACACACGCACACACAGCATACAGCATCACACACTTTATTTTATTTGTTAATATAAAGTTATATTTAATTTGTACGTCATAATCCTGCTACAATATAACAATTAGGCAAAACTATAAACAAATATTTAGATTATTTGGTCATCACAATGAAATCACATACTACTATGGCAAGTCGTTTTGACATTTATTCTCCAAGACTTACTAGTATCTATTTTTTAGATTTTAGTCACTATTGGAATAGTACTAATCAGAAGCAAATAGTAGATATCTTATATTATATATTATATTGAAAAAATGTGCTATTTCTTGCTAGTTTTTATTGGAATAGTTACTAGTATCTATTGGAATAGATACTAGTAATATTTTGAATAAATAATAGATACTTGTCACTATTGGAATAGATCATAGTAACTATTTGAATAGATACTACTATCTAAATAATAGATACTTGTAACAATTCAAATAAATAATAGATACTAGTAACTAATGGAATAGATAATAGTATCTAAAGAATAGATACTTGTAACTATTAAAATATATACTAGTAACTATTGGAATATATCCTAGTAACTAATGGAATAGATACTAGTATCTAAAGAATATATACTAGTATCGGCTTGTTATAATACTACAGCGTATAGGGAGGACACAGAACAAAGCAAAGCTCAAAATACTGCATTGAGTAAACAACACAAGCCAAGCACATTTTAGATAATATTGCAAGAAAAAGTGCTTCATCCATGTCAGAGTATTTCTTGACATGAGACAGAGAATTGTCATTCATAACTGAACTTTAGACCACTGTTAGGAGGAAGCTGATGTAGAGAACAGACCGCTAGCTGTAGACTAAATGGGTCTTGACACACAGTGGGAAGGCACTGATGAGCAACACAATGACTGTCCTCATTACTGGATATACACCACTTCTTGGTGAGAACCTAATGGACATTTTTAATAATTACAAAGTACTGTAGCACACAAAAATTAGGCAGTTAGGAACAGAGCTCTGTTTTAACAGATGTCATTGAAAGTGAAGCCTTTATAGGCTTTTGTTCTGGGAATCTGATTTTATCGACTCCTCGTCATAATCTGTCAAAGAGAGTCCTCTCAGAAGACAGCAGGGAGTGTTAATGTCTGACCATTTAGAAGCATCTGTGAATGCCAGTGTGGTGCCACTGAGCATGTGTGTTCACGTGACACAATATTCATGCTAGTCAACAAGGTGCTTACAGACAAAGTTTAACATTAATGTAACTACTTACTGAAGATATTTACATTTCTTTTGATTTAAACATCCCCACTATCAATGTAGACAGTGCAGTTTCAGAAAATACAATTGAATGTAATGTAAGTATTTTATTATATTTTTTTCTATATTTTAAATTCATTCAAGTAATATTGATCTGGATTAGTGCTGTACCTACAGTATTGTATTAATACAAGTAGTCTAAATAATCTACAAGTACAAATTGAGGCCACAGCTTTGACATGAACCGTGTTTGTCAGGAAATAGTGTTCCAAACAGCCTAGCCCCATTGCAGCCATCTCATAGGGCTTATATTAGATGAATATGTGACTATCGTACTAAATAGTTCCTCCTCATGCACCGGCTGGGGTGACCACATTGGGATAGGGTGTGATTTATTTGCATGTCTCCTTCGGTGTGTAGATTTAGTTAGGTGTGTGTGTGTGTGTGTGTGTGTGTGACCATGTTCAATCAGTGGGAGTGTTATTTAAGATGAGCTACTCCTGAGAGGCCCCTTCTAGGCAGGTTTATTGCTTTTTCTTGGTGCACAAGGCCATTACGGCTTGTTTATTTATGCAGCGGATGCATGCAAAGACATGTTTACATGCTCCCACACATCCTCAGGATATCATTCATACGTAAGCCTATAAGGTACCGAACCCAAACACACCACACCCTTACATGCAGCCATATCAAGCTAGGCTACATGGATCTACTCGCTGTCTTATTAAGATCTGACAAGCCATACTGATAGTTGGATGGATGGATGGCTGCAGAACACGTGATCATAGATCTGCCTAACCCATGGGCTAACATCGTTATGTTTAAGCACCGAAGGGCATGGCTAAAATGTTAGCGCTTTATTGCATTAGGAGGTAATGGTTGCAGGGATCATTATGTGCTGCTCTGTGGGCTGGTAACAAGGCATGAACTCTGTGTTTGTGAGAGGGCGGTGCAGCTATGAGCTCCTCATTCTCAGAATCCCAAGCAGCAGTGTTCTAGAATTAACAGAGCCCCTCTGTTCTAAATTAGAACTGGTAACTGGTAACAGGGACTTAGCGAGGTAACAAACTGCAGTGCCAGGTCAGAACTAGAGGATATCCACAGCTCTGCGCCTGCCTCTTGCTGTCTGACCTTGCTGTTCACAGTGATTGAGCTCAACTCAACCATAGACAGAATTATGATTGAAAATAATAATAATAAAATAAATAAAAGCACCATCGAGTCAAAGACAACAAATCTTAAAAAAAAAAATCAGGTTGAACTTGAAGACATACAACAAACACCAAAGTATTTTTCCAGCCTTTCCTGGATCAAAGCTGTCACAGATGAAAGCAACGACAGTGTGCATCTCTTGGCAGCCGCTTGGCGTTTCCTCCTCGCCCTCGCTGTGATTTCAAGAGCAGCCACTCCCGGTGGAGAAGCGTGATGAGAAGACAAGTGTGTTGCACTTGTGTGACCCGCTCCTCTGCCTACATAACAGTGACCCCCGGACACCTGTTCTGGAACAACAATATCCCCAGAGCAACCATGGTGACCGGCGGCGCCATGAAACACAAGAGTGGGAATGTGGGCATGCCTTATTATTGTCTCCACGGTGAGGGAGGGTTCCCTCGGCATACAGCACATACATGGTTGTCAGCTTGGTAAACACACAGAGGGTAGAGGGAAGATAGGGTGCTCCCCCCCCAACCCCAAAGTATATTGGAGGACCACCGAGGACTGTGTCAATCTGTGTACATGCAGTGTGTAAGGGTGAAGCAGCAAAAGGGGGAAATACATGGCATTTACACACATGCAGAGACACACCGGGCAAAAACAGCAAGTGCGTTGGCTGCCAGGAAAAAAGCAGGTAGCACACCGATGTGCACAAGGTGCATCGTACAAACGCACCAGTTAAGAGATTCCTTGGGCTCAATACAGAGAGCAGCTGAGATCAGACTAAAGCATGCGATATATCTGTCTCCACAGACTGACACAATGAGAACATTGTGTGTGTGTGTGTGTGTGTGTGTGTGTGTGTGTGTGTGTGTGTGTGTGTGTGTGTGTGTGTGTGCATTAAGACTTTACAATTACGAAGAGATGTGACATACATTTACCCTAGGAGAGAGGAGAGAGACTACTTGAATAATCACTGGAAGAGATAAATAAAACATTCCCAAGTGAAGCCTGTTTTGAAATACCTTTGAGATTTCGTCGCTTTTTGAGATGCAATTTGCACAGTCAGTGGAAAGGTTCCTTTTAAAGTCGCTGCTCTGTCGCTACTCCCTCCATTAAGATATGAAAGACGCTGTAGGGGAAGTGGGGGGGGGGGTTTTGGCCTGTGAAACGGGAGAGGCTTGAATTGAAAGAGCAGTGTTTTATCTCCCAGCGTCTGTCACATATAACAGGAGGGTCAAGCGTTGGTGCTAGGGGGGCAGCACACCCCCTAAATCAGATCTGGTATTAGAGCAGACCCGTGTCAGCCTGTAACGCTACGAGCCACCTATCAGCTCTTAAGGCCAGAAACCCGAGAGAGCATCACCAGAACTCCTGGGTGTCTGCGACTGCTGGTGCCAGATTCCTTTTCCCTGCTGTAGCGAGGAGACAAGTAGCCCTGGCCTGGCTCACTGCCGTCACACACATGCCTGGCTGATTTACTGCACCTCTGTGTGGGCTGACAGTGAGGAGATGGCCTCAAGGCAGTACATTTTAATCATCCATAATCTGTGGTACAAGGGTGAACTGGCATTACACCATTTTTTTTGCAGCTGTCTTTGAAGTATGTTATTGCAAAGTTGCAGTCCTAACTGCATTTTCTAATCCACAACGCTATGAGATACTGTAATCTATCCTGTGGAACATGTACATGTCTCTCTGGGTGAATTGACTACACCGCGCACATGAATATTTATGCTCATAGCAACTGCCATTCCCCATTTAGCACTACAATACCAACACAAACCAGGGGGTATTGGCATCGGTGATGTCTTCATATATCCCCTGGCTGGCACACAGTGCTGACAATCGATGCAAGCATCTTACTGCGCAACAATGTGAATCCATCCGCACCCCACGTGGAAACAGATCACGCTGTGGCAGATGAACAGGCAAAGCCTTATTTTGATTATGGATATGTTATGTTCATGAAGCATAATGACATCTGACACAGCTATCAATCTATCACAAGTCATCAATATACTAAATTATGTTATTATACATGTGTATTTGACGTGTACATCATTATATTGGGTTTATGTTGGGAAGGAACCTCTCATTTTGGTCAGCTATATACGTAGAATAGAACACAACATGTAGATATAGAAGGCGCTTTTGTTTTAGGAATGCAAGATGTAAGTTCCCAAGTGGCTGCTGGCTCCCAACACATAGTGACACTGTGGCAATTGTGTTTATTGGAACAACACACGTTATACATATTATATGCTGCTATGTCATCTGAGATCATTAAGCTACACAACAAATTCACTGCATGGTTGGGGGTTGGGGGGCATAATGATCCCAGTAAAACCAGGGCAATCTGTGATGGGTTTTAAAGAATGTACTGCAATACTGTTAACATCATACAGTATTGTACCCCAATTAATCCAAGGCTGGTATTTGATGACCATCTGGCTTGCCTTGACTTACAATTGCACGTGTCTTATTGTTACAGTAGAAATCTTATGCTGGCACCATATACATCATTCTCAATAGGTTCTTTCTTTGGCATGGTAGTGAATACACTGGCAGGGCAATAACTCAAGATTTAAGCCCATCCCTCTCCTTGAAGGTCATTCTCTATCTGCACAATGACTTTCCTCCCATCATCTGCTCTTTCAGCCTGGCCTGGCCCCCTTATGCTCCTTCTACAGAGAACTCGACACCTCATTGGGAGAGAGGAGAGCAAGCAAGAGAGGAAGAACAGGCACATAGAAAGAGAGTATTCAATAACTGTTAAAAAAAACCTGTAACTTGAGAAGATATGGATTGCGTTTTCCTACTTGATGAGCAAGCTGTGCTTTTTAACCTTCCCAGCTACATCTTCCCAGCTACAGTACACTATGTGGATACAATTGTTCTACTTAATTCAACAAACTGCAACATCAACACTGTAAGCAGGCAGATAACTGTTTACGCTTAATATATCAAAGGGCAGTAATATTAAAGTGCCATCCTTTTAAATGTAATTAAATAAAATGCAAGACATTATCCCACTAAACCAATAATGGTCTGGTCTAAAAATTACTAGGGGTCTGTTCTCCAAATACATACAGTACTTAAAAATAATCAAATATATTTAGTGGGCTACACAAAAGTAGCTTATAATTTGCAATACATGTAGATATTACATGAATGTCACAACAAACTAACCACAAATCCAAAAATAGTGCAGTCCTTGTTAAATATTTTAGTAATTCTGCAGCTGAAGTGCGGATAAAAAGCTGGTCTCTTCTAGGATGCTAGTACAAAACATGTACACTCGCATGCACACGCACACACACACACACACACACACACACGCGAGCACGCACACGCACACGCGAGCAAGCACGCACACACAGGCAAGTAATTGAAAGAGAAATGTCCATTTAGTGTACTGCAAGCAAAGTGGATTACTGTCACTAAGACAGTCTTACAGCTCATTTGCGTGCGATGAAGTATTTACTAAACTGGACTAGTGTACGGTACTTAGCATACACAAATCATTGTTTCTCTGTGTGTTTACAGAAGATCTATACTGTCTGAAAGCTGCTCTATGAGAAGAGGCTCGGTGCTAAATAAACCATGCCCGTGAGACACGGGAGTCATGAGGCCTGTTGGGTCAGGGTGATACGTTTAACAGCTTGAGCCCAGCACAGAAGCCTGTGGCCATGTCAGCTATTGAAAACGAGTTTAAGAAGAGACGGGAAAGAGCCATATTACATATAAGCAGAAAACTGACCTTTTTAAAGCAAACCAGGTTTAAAGCATATGGATTTACACTTTGTCCATGTGGTTATTTAAGGTTAATGATACAGTATACTACTGTCTATATGGCAAAGTCACATGTGTATTGGCCACTATAGAGATTTCACTAGTCCACACTGTTAGATCAGCAGGTTTTCCTTTAATTTATCTCAAATAATGATATGTATTTCAAATATGGATTCCCTTATATCATTACCACTATACTATACTTTTTGTGTATCGCTTAGTAGCTGACACATAATTGCATCCATTGTTCTGCCTTAACTCCACACAAATGATTTTGATTGCCAAATAACTAGGCAAAATTCATATTTTCTTGGCTACAGCCAGCATTACATTTACATTTACGGCATTTGGCAGAAGCTTTTATCCAAAGCGACTTGCATGTAGGACATTTGTCAGTAGTTGGACTAGTCATATACCAGCATTTATAAGCAAACAATATTCGAAATAGAACAATTACAGCATAATGTCATCATACCTATTACCACGTTATCAACTATATAAAATGCAATAGGTAATGGCCTAGCTAATAAAGTGCTTGCTTTTTTTTTACATGCATTTTTTGCATTACTGCATAGAGATCAAACTTTCATCATCACATGCACGTCGACATATGTATCGATACTGAGGCACTTGGTCTAATAGTGTTATATTATATGATTTTGGTCAATATCTATCTTTTGCAGAGCTGAAACAATCAAGCTCTCTATTGTAGATTTGTCTATACAGTATATTTTCTCTGGAAAAAAACACCCCACTAAGGTGACTGAATGTCCTTTATTGTGATTCATATACAGAGCGATGTAATTAACTCAAGACGCTGCGTTTGCTAGAGCCTGATTACTCCAGACTGAGCAAGGAGTCCGCATCATCATCATCATCATCATCATCATCATCCTGGAAGAAGAGCAGGAATATTGGCAGTTCCCAGACATTTCCAGGTCTGGTCCTCTGTTATTTATGAGGCCAAAAGCCCTTTCCTTTCAGCAAGGATCAGGGGGTTACATTATTGAAGAGGCCCTTCCTTTACTTATTAGACCTTTGATTCTTGGAATGCATTAAGGAAATGCATTTTGGACACTGGGTCAGTAATACCTGATTGTCTCTCTGTCCTTCTGGACTCCCTCATGAGATATGGGGTCTCCCTCATGAGATATGGGGTCTCTAATCTCTAGCCTCTAGTACGGTCTCTTCACGTGTACAGCCACAATACAAAGTCTTCATGTGCTGTTGGACTCAAATATGTGGCTCCAGCACATTTCTTCCAGCACGCACGCGTACGCACTCAGTCACCAACACACACGCACATGCACACAAACACACACACTTAGAATCAGATTCTATTATTGATCGCTGCTATCTGTTGCAAATTCAGTCTTTCTCTGGGGGTTTGAGGCTCCACAATGAAACCTGATTACCTCGCTATGTACATGAGCTACATACAAGGCTTCATTTGACGTCAGCCAGAAGTGAAAAGCATATTCTACAAAATACACACACAACACACTTTTGCAATTTTTCAAATGTATCCTGTTGATCTCCATTTAAATGTTTCTGCAGGAGTATGACATGGTACAAACAAACAAACACTCAAAGAGCATGTAAGATTCATGAGTGTCTCCAGGCAGAGGCAGACAGAAGCTGGTTGTGCAGCCCTTTCCTACCCTTTCTTAAATGCATCCAATGGCCTATCTGTTATTGCATTGGCAGGAGGAGGCCATGGGCTCTAGAGATCAGTCTTCAGCATATCCAGTGTGGCTAATTAAAATGACCAGAAGCACTACTATGGCATGTACTGTAGCAGATGATGTGTAGCAGGCCCAATTACAGGCTGTTACAATCCAATGGGATGACCAAGATTCCAAACATGCAAGCATGTTGCATCAAAGTCTACTTACACTACACTTCAGTTGTTGACCAGCCAGTACAAATTAATTGTGGGATCAATTGATACAATAATGGTTGTCTGTATAGTCTGACTGAAGACAACCCTTATATGAAAACTATAGTGATATATAGTGATAATCAAACATATTGATAATCTTGTAAATTATCATTTCCCTAAATATCACATTTTCCAAATGTAGCCTAATTATAATATACAGATTGTGCTGGCACACCATTTTTTATCTTAATAACATTAGATAATCAGAGAGAGAATTAAAGAAATAACAAATGTACTGTATAGCCGAGGTTATAAATGACAGATCTTCATTTGGTCGGCCTATCAGTCCAATCTATTCTACCCAGCCTACGACTAATGAAATTAGGCATCTCTTGAATGATGGTCCTGTCACGGACAGACTGTTACGTTAGCATATGCGCTGTCTCAGCCTGGTCTCAGCACTATAGGTAGCTATAGGCGCCCACCGCACGGGACTTAAATGGTTTTTGTAGAGTTAGGACTGGTCTGACCACCATGGTCGACCTCCTTTATCATTAAAATGTCTACAAACAACAAAGCAATTTGCGCGTCTACACTAAAAACTACTGCTGTTCTTTCCGCGCATCTGGCGACTTTGTAGCACATGCCTAAACATATAATGTAGCTATACTGTGTTCACGTCAAACCCGGAATACTATCATAGAATACAGGCGTGTCAATCAATCATAACTTTCAGAACAAGATGGATTTAAGTAGCTCCACAATGAAAATTACATTATAAGAAAAATAACTGTTTCTTTTAAGATTACAAAATGCCCTATGCAGGCCATATATGTTATTATTTTTATTTGTTTGGGTGGGTGGGGGGTGGGGGTAGGAATATAGTTCAGTGATGTAACCTATCTATTTTAAAGTTGTATCGTAAATTGACCAACGTTTTGCCATAGCATTATGTGCGTTATCATAGCCATTATGTGCGTTATCACCTACCTGATTTCATGTAAAGGTCGTGCAGTTCCAATTCCTACTTAGGTATCCACACCGACCTAGGTTAGCCAGTCTTCGTATCCACATATAGTCCAATTATACGGACGTAATCTAGCCTACAAGGATTCTCCTCCCGGCGTGTCACGCTGGGGAAATTGACAGCAGTGCACGGCGCCTGTGCGCTGCGGCGGAGAGCAGAAAGAGCGAAATGCAAACGGTTGGGTTGACCGAGAGACCACCCTGTTCACCTTATCACAATCAGCCAATGTAAAACGACGGGACGCCGTGAGTGCTCAGTCCGCATAAAGTGTCTTTGACTAGACTTTCACAATTACCATAGAAAACAATGCACACCCGCCCCCTAGTGTGGGTCGCTGCACCAGGACTCCTGATGGGGCACAACACGTTGTTCCATTGCGTCGAATCTCTTTCAAAATAATGCTGCATGGCGTTTAACGACAGAAATGTGAGTTGATTACAGTTAGATGAATGAATAACAGACATATAATATCCTAAAGCGTTTGGGTTGCAGTGGGCTTAATCTGGAGGATTATGAAGAATGTAGCCAGTGGACATTATGCAGTCTAAGGTTTGAGTGACTCAAACCATGCACATAGGACTACTTTATTGATATTTAAGAGCTTGTGCTACAGTAGCCTATAATACAATATTCTATATACATTTGACAGAACGCAGGCATAGTAGCCTATAGGCCTAATACATAGTATTGCAGGTGAGTCATGGTACAAATAGCAGGCACAAGTTTATTAATATTTTGTAATGTGTAAATTGCCTTGTCTTGAATAACGTTTGGCTTGTGGTGTAATTTTTATGCTCATAGCATACTTTGCTCATAGTGCTCATAGTAATAATGCTCATAGTAATTAAGAAAAATAAATGTATCTCCTACAGCGCCATCTAGTGTGATCATCATTATCCTGCTGAACCTATAGTTCAACTGATTACTGTAACATACTTTATTCGATTTTCTTAAATAAGAAACGTTTATTTAACTAACACATGTCGGCTAGTAACAACTATTAACTATTAGATAATGATTTCGATTGGCTTGCTTTATTGATTCTACACATTGACAGGTGGTCAATATTTATTTAAATCACCCAGCCAAACATCTCATTGTTATAGTTTGACATATGGCCCCCAATGGTTCTTTGGTAACTGAAACGTGTAGTATTTCATTATATTAGACAAACAATCTTTGTCAGCCACACACACCCACACACACCCACCCACCACCACCACAAGTTATCAGACCCTTAGCAATGGCTTTTGCCATTTGCAAACATTGATTTAATATGTATGTGTATATATATATATATATATATATATATATGTATATATATATATATATATATATGTATATATACAGTATATATATATATATATATATATATACAGTATATATATATTGGGAAGATTAACTTTAAGCTTTTGATGAATGTGATGAATAAAATGTTAAGGTAGGGAAACTAAATTATATTTCTATATGCATAAGGTAAATAGCATAAAACATAACAAAATACGATGGCAATTATCGAGGATCTTACACTGGAAGCATACTGCTGTTATTTATTGATGTAAATACGCACACATTTATACTAGTTAGCGTTTCTGCATTTCTACCTCCAAATAATGAACCTTACTTCACATGTATTTTTATTATTGTATTACACCTCTAAATTCATATAAAGAAAATTATCAGAGAAAATTGCAGTATGGGAGAGAGTGGATATTATGTGATTGAATGCTTTTTTTAAGTATTGATATTATTACTCTGTTACAAATATCTTTTTGACAGAATGTTCAACATGAATTTAGTATTATTGTATCCATTAATACATTATTAACAAAATATGTGTTCAGATCAAACATGAGCTATGCAAATGCAGCCTTAAGGCGAAATATACAGGGAGTAGACATATTCTCAGAATCTGCTGTGAAATCTCTCCAGCGAATTCCCCTGTGTAGTTTCACAACTCTTTAATGAAAACGTGTAAGCCTGGCCTGACACAGAGGGACACATTTTCACCACTGGACTTTTCATGTGCAAATGACGATGAGTGATGCCTTCTTTGTGCAGCCATCAAACTCCCTCTCTGTTTTAACCAATATGTTATGTGTGATTCCTGTGAGATTCAATTGATAAAGAAAAACACATGAATAAAGGTGATGCCGTGGAAATGGAATTCAGTCTTAATAATCTCAAGTGGTTTGTTTTTTAATCATTATTTACTGCATAAATATAGAGCAGATATACTGTAGATACATTTAATACATACATATATTAATGGCATATGCCATTTCTAGGATGTGTACTATCGCACTTCTGCTCTACATCAGTGGGATTTCAGAGGTAAAGATTGTCATTTACTTACCAATATTCTATCAATATTCTTTATAACATAGTTTGTGATCTCTCTGCAGTGAATAATCAATAATAATAATTCAGAAAAGAGAGAGGAGACAGGAAGGGAGATTTGGAAAGCAGAAGAAGTCCAGAAGCCTTTCTCCATTGACTTTTTCATACGCTCATTTTAATGTGTTAAATGTGCTGTAGGTAGAGTGTCATTTGTTTGAAATGACATAGACATCAGTCAGCTATCAGTGAGGGACACACCTGGAGGTTCTGACCAATCAAGGCCACTTTTCCTTGATTGGTCTGGCAAATATACCTCGCCTAGCACACATCTAGCAGGTCTGTCAATGGGCGTTGCAATGACTGACGATTTGGAGACCAACGACCTCCGGACTCTGGGAGCAGATGAGGATTTTTATAGCTGTTGTTACAACTCTCACATCCTACCTACAGCAGCCCTAATTCAACTATCTGAGACGATCACATGGCATCAGTCGAGCGGTAGATAGCCTACAGTAACACCATGGGGAATGGTGAAGAACTATGATCTGTGTGACATGCACCATGGAATGAATGTTCCAGTAAGTTCCCAGTTGAGTGGCAGTTATGTGGGCGAAAAAGCCTTGTTTAATGAGAGAGATCAGATGGGAATGGCCAGAGGGGGAGCTCCATTCAGTCACCATTGTATTAGGTCAAAGGTGGCCCTATCGCCAATGTGGCCACTGAGTGTACAGTGTACCTGTACTATTATATATAGCTCTCTTTGCTCTTTACTGTCAGTATGCATCTCTATGTCGCTGTCTCTGTGCTGACCACAGACATGGATTTCTAAATCACATCCAGTCTGAACGACGTAAACACTACACTCTGTTTAAAGTAAAATAATCAGGCTGATTCTACCTGGGCTTCTGCACTAGTACCGTACGTCACTGTACGTCACTGCGCTTCACCACCACACAACTGCACTGGCTAAAATTTGGGAAGTTGATAAAAGCATTTTTTAATAACTTGGCCCCAATTTCTCTCCCTACAGGCCCCGGGGTGTTTGTTATGATAAATTCTATCTCCTATTCAACTGGATTTATCTGTCCAACAGGAGTGGGAGAGGTAAACAAGCTCGCCTCAGAGATAAGATGTGATTCCAAGTAGTATGCAGTGCATCATGGTCCAGCATCTTTGAGCACACAGTGGCATCAATGAGGTTGTACAGTGTCAGACTCCGAGTTCAGAGAAATATTATCAGTAAGATCAAAATGTATCAAAATGTATACGTACGTAAGTTAATAAGTTAATAGAGAAAATGTATACATAAGTAAGTTAATAGGGTAAAAAGAAGGCATGGAGTAAAATGTTACATGTCACAATGCAGTAGGTATGTTTCAGAGAGTGATTAGTCAGCAATAAGGTGCAGCCCAGAGCTTTAATTACAAGAAAATGATAATGTCCAAAAACCGAATATGTACACTTAGGTGAGTCTACAAGTACAGTGTATGTATTGTAGTCATAACGACTAGTAGTGGAATAACCGCATTACCATTACACAGATCAGAATAAATAAACAGTGCCCGGGCTTGCATAAAATAGGGCTCCTCTGCTCATTGAAATAAGCATGAGAGTCATTGGGAAATCCCTCGTGGGTTGGTCTTGCAGACGACAGGAGTGGACAGGCTTCTCACTATCATTGAGGCGGACCTCTAATCTGGAGCATCAGCTTCACTAGTGACAGATTTAAGGGATTGAGGTCATTGTGTTGCGGAGGATTAGTTTGCATTAGTGGATCCTCTCCATGGTACATGGCCGTTAATGTGTGCCACGAGAGACAAGGTCACTTGCTTTCTGCCACTCGTGCGTGGCATGCTGTGTTTTGCATGCAGATGATGCATGCAGGGAAATCAGGCATTTGTTAAGGGTTATGATATAATACACACATATGTTTATGAATATACTGTCCACATGCAAATTGACAAAACACAAGGGTAGGGGTAAGAAATCATCTTCATCAGTTTGACAACTCACGTACAGCATTAAGACATGCTGCAAATTCAGAAAAAGAATTTAAGAAACGCATTGCAATTACAGAAAACAATAACGGTTGTTTCTGGGACACCTATGAAGACAAGTCTGGCATGTTGAATCTGAATCATGCAGTATTTAAAATTCTGGACATGTTAAAACTGAATTATGCAATCATGATGTTACAATTAACCAAAAACCCTTACACCAACACCGCTGACTGATCGATGACTTCAACAACGCCATGAGCCGGCAACAAGCACGTTGAGGGAGTCAAATACATTTGACCCTGGCTTTCCACGTCACAGATACCAAATATGTTGGAACACATATCCAACATGAGAGTTGTATTTGTGTGGACATCAGTAGTGAGCTGGCTCAAATGGGGTTCGAGCCATGCTGCAGTGCAACACATTCCTTTACAGCTACTGTGTGACCTACTCCACCAGTCCTCTCAAGACACACCTTTTATATAACACCTATACACTGCCTTAACAGCGTCTAAGCCTATAGTTACAATTTATTACCGTGCTATTTATTACCTCATAACATTACAAACAATGGCTATATGTCTGGTTACATTACACCTCTGTTTAATCTCAGGAAATGTCTGTTCTTTAGAGTGTATATAATTTATAGTACCAGTCAGGTCTTGGTATTACCTGACACTGCATTGCTAACCATGCATTCTGTACAAATCCTTTTCCGCTGAAAACAAACTGCCACGTTGCCCGGAATGCAGATGATGAAAAATTGAGCAGATGGGTGCACTCTGTACTTTCTATTTCTACATCTCACTCTACTTTTATTTTCCCCCCAGATGTCCGTGCGCTATGAATTAGCTGCTCTCATTCTGTAAAGTTCTGTGTGACTGCAGCAAAGCTTTCATGTTATTTACTGTAGGTTACTACGGTGCTGTAACTAGGCTATTGTTTTACACACATTTGTTTTACTATAAACGGGGTTGCTAGTTTCTTATCACGACATTAAAATGTAATTACTAGTCTGATGCATGAGTATGTCCAAATGTTACATTTATGTTAACTATATTAGCTAAATGACCCAGTTCCTTTTTTACCAAGCCATGTTCAACTGGAAAAGGAAGGTAGCCTACTTCCTGTTATTTTTTAAGCATTTCTAAATTTTAAAAAGTAAGTGTTGAACAGCCAACAGTTAATCATCATATTTTACTTAAAATTTACTCTCAATTTAAATAAAATGTATAACTACACTAATCCATGTATATGTGGGTGACATGGTATGCTAAATGTTTTGTGATCAACATAAGAAAAAATGATCCATCCATCCATCCTGATCCGCTTATCCAAAGTGGAGGCAGTTGTTCCAGCAGGGGACCTCAAACTTCTCTTTCCCTAGCCACATTAACCAGCTCTGACTGGGGTACCCTGAGGCGTTCCCAGGCCAGTGTAGAGATATAATCTCTCCACCTAGTCCTCGAGCTTCCCCGAGGCCTGCTCCCAGTTGGACGTGCCTGAATATCTCCCTAGGGAGGCACCCAGAAATCATCCTTACAGGATGCCCAATATCACCTCAACAGGTTCCTTTTGATGCAAAGGATCAGCAGCTTTACTCCGAGTTTCTCACGGATAACCGAACTTTTTACCCTATGTCTAAAAGGGACGCCCGCCACCCTCCTGAGAAAACCCATTTTGGCCGCTTGTACTGGTTATATAGTTCTTTCGGTCATGACCCACCCTTCATGACCATAGGTGAGGGTAGGAACGAAAATTGCCCGCTCGATCGAGAGCTTTGCTAGTAATACCACTCCTGCTGCTCCAATTATCTGGCCAATATCTGGTGCTAATCCTCATCCCAGCCACTTCACACTCGGCTGTGAAACGATCCAGGAGGTCACGGATCGATTATGCCATCAGGACCACATCATCTGCAAAAAGCAGTGATGAGATCCCCAGGCCACCGAACCGCGATCCCTTCCCACCATGACTACGCCTCGATATCCTGTCCAGGAATATCACAAACAGGATTTGTGACAAAGCGCAGCCCTGGCGGAGACCAACCCCCACCTGAAACGAGTCCCACTTACTGCAGAGAATCCGTACACAGCTATTGGTTTGCACATACAGGGATTAGATTGCCCTTAAAAGGGACTCCCTCACTCCATACTCCCGCAGAACCTTCCACAGTATCTCCCGGGAGATACAAAACACAGGTAGACCGGAAGGGCATACTCCCAGACCCCCTCCAGGATACTTGCGAGAGTTAAGAGCTGGTCCATTGTTCCATGACCAGGATGGAAATGCATTGTTCTTACTCAATCTGAGGATTGACTATTGGCCGAACCCTCCTCTCCAGCACCTTAGAGTATCCTTTACAAGGGATGCTGAAAAGTACCCTATAATACTGATACCCCTACAATTTGCACACACTCTCTGGTTCCCCTTTTTGAACAGGGGAACCACCACACCAATCTGCCTCCTTGGGCTTTGTCCTAGACTTCCACGCAATGTATAAGAGGCATGTCGTACAAGACATCATCTCCACATCCAGAGCTTTCAGCACTTCTCATCTTTGCCAGTAATACTGATAAGATGTAATTGACGATAATTCCCCATCAGTCTCCAGCTCTCTCTACCATAAAGGGTATGTTAGTTGGATTCAGGAGTTCCTTAAAGTGTTCCTTCCACCGTTCATTTACCTTCTCATTTGAAGTCAACAACGTTCCATCCTTACTGTACACAGCTTAGATGGTTCCCTGTTTCCCCCTCCTGAGGTTGCGGATGGTTTTCCAGAATCACCTTGGTGCCAACCAAAAGTTATTCTCTATGACTTTTCCAAACTTATCCCACACCCACTGTTTTGCTTCTTTCACAGCAGAGGCTGCTGTCCCATTATAACAATAAAAAAGTATCAATCATTTTATTCCATTGATATTTTCTATGTCCATGAATTACATAAATGGTTCTCTTTGCAATACAAGTATACCTGTACAAAGCTGTTCATTAATACTTTAAGCCTACAGACTGATGCAAATGGCTTTGCCTCAGCAGGTATGAGTGCCAGAAAGCTTTAACAGTCCTCTCTAAATTGAAAGTTACATGGCATGGTGTAATTCCCATCAGAACTAATAATTATCCGAGAATGATAGTCCCTGTGTGTTTTCTTAAAAGTGGAGCAATTGGGACCAGGCATTTAGCCAATTATAGCAAAATATTTTAAGATAAGTGAAAGCATATTTTCTGACTGTAGTTTATAATGCCAACATACACATTATAACCAGGGTTCACAGAAGTCTTTGCAAGAGAATGACTTCAAACATCACTTTTTCACCAACAAGCATCAACAAGTCATTACCTATCCTGTGTGTACTGCATCCATTCATTTTATCATATTTCAGCTAGTATGGCGCTGGTTAATTATTAGTTCCTCCATATTATTTATTTATATTTGCAAAGCGTCACCATATGTTCATGAAGTTCTGTCTCTTAGACAACTGTAAATCATCTTAATCAACCCATGAAGCTACTTGAGACTTCTACTACCTTCTGAACTAAAATGCATTTGATATTACATGACACCCCCTATCTGGAATTTACAATTACAAAGCAAATGCATACAATACAAAATATGAACATGATTTTTATGCCCTCTTCAATAGTCAATAGTCAATATTTTATATTATAGTCAGTACAAAATGCCATTCAGTATAAGAGTAAGTGCTTTATATATATATATATATACACTGTAAAACAGTGTATATATATATATATATATATACACTGTAAAACAGTGTCTCAGATTTAAAAAAACTAAAGATTTTTTATAAAAGTGAATATGTCGTTTACCTTCCTTACTGACTGCCTGTCGACCATGTTGCTATGTTATCAGAGAATTACACTTGGCACACAGAGTGACTTCTAACAGCTGATAGTTTATGTCTGTGTTGAAGCTGTGAGATTGCACGCTTGGTAAGAGACAACTACATTGGAAAAGGTTTCAGGGCTTTGAAAGTTCAGTCTTGAAAACAGACCTATATGATACGGATCTGTGTGCCGGCCCTCAACCTTTTTAAACAGCACAGCACAAAGCTGCTTGTTTAATCCACCTCATGATAACATTTCAGCTGGCATTTATCTCGTACAATCAACATTTAATTTGGTGATTGTAATATTACACTAGACAAAATAAGTACTACTGTTTGTATTACTGTAATGGGAATTAAACTGAAACAATGATAATGCAGGCTGATTCTGACTAGCCTTGATTGCACATAACTTGGTTAGATTTGATACTTGCAACAATATGTCACTGAAAACAGTGGTATTTTGTGTGGAATAGCATCAAGCATATATCTAAATTGTCAAGCACATACCCCTCCCTGCATTGTATCACTGAGCGACCTGCAGTGCACTATGCACTAATCTCTTTTCATTTGGGGATGATATTAATCTTGCTGGCCTTTGGTAGCTTCAGGCAGATTCATAGGTCATCCTTTGACTGACTATAATAGGGGCAGACGATTTGCTGCCATGGTTTTTGATGAGTGCTATCTGTAATATTTTGTAATTCTGTGTATAATTGTGCAATTATATAGTTATATTTTAGAAATATGATTCTGTATGAAAGGTGGTTGGCCTTGATTCACTTTATTCATCTGTTCGTTTCGATTAATTTATTAGTGAACATTTTAGCTGTCTTTCAAATTGTGTTCCCTGTTGATGGCGTATTTATTAGTGTATTTATTAGGCCATTGACTTATCAACAATGACATAGTTGAAGCAGCACTTTGCACACGACACATATCCTCTCGATAGTCATGACATTAAGGTCCCTGTAGTGCTGTATAATATAATGTATATATACTGTATGTGGTGTTATAATGCCACATTATTATAGAATGAAGCCATTTTCAAAGCTTACAGTAGGTTTCATTGTGATTGAACACTTAATGCATCAGCATTACATCACACTAAGAGGGCTTCATCACAAATCTAAGCTTTATTGTGTAAACAAGACACCCGCTCGGCTGACTCTTTAAGGCAAGGTCTCTGTGTTCATACAGCTGTAATTCAATTGTTTCTCCCTACCTGTAGTCAATATATTGCTTCTTTTGTTATTCAATGTATAATAAAAAAACACTGTAAGCATTAAAACTCTCCATAGATTTACTGCTATAATTTAGGCCATCGGGCATTACTTCGTGTGGATTCGCTATATTATTTATGATCCCAGTGGTGCAATATAATATTATGTATATAATAATTCCACACTAAGTACCATAATGCATAGCAGTTGTCTACTCACTCAAGATGAAGCAAAAGTGGAGCAACAGGACAGGTCACTCTATGCTATTTGCATGCATCATCTCTAAATGATCTCACTGTGACTTGCGGTTATGGTGATACTGCTATTCACATTCCAGGTTGTCTATTTAATTAAATGTTTAGGTGATATGTGTAATTAAAGTGTTCCCATTGTTCTGTTGTTATCTGTATCGCGTTAGAAGATGACCATTTGTTTTATTCAAGCCCTTTGGTGTGTTCCTGTCATCATGTTCATGCCATTGCCACAACATATTTAGTTTATCTAAATTACTTTCAAACAAACATGTACACTTTGCACTTAGGGTATCAATACCTCTTTTTGGCAGTTTGGGGTGATCTCTTCTGTGATATAGTATGGATTCATGGCCTTTTGCTTTGATGCGTTGCGCATCAAGGTAATGTATTTTGCGATCATTGTAAGTGAGATAATCAGGTCTATGAATACGGCATGCCAATTGTACCAGGCTTCACGTTGAGCCTACTAGCCCGTTTCCTCTGTTGGAAACGGGCGTCATTCACACCTTCACAGGTGTTCTCTGTTCACTTGCAGCTTATGCAAATGAATAGCTCAAACTCTTTCAACTATAAATAAAGGGTGGCATTCAAGGGACAAATTTCAGTGTGCCTGCCAAGATTACATCCACTCTGGGAGGTAGACAGTCACGTTTACTGGAGAATACCCTTTGCAGTTGTGCAGAGAATCCCTAGAATTTTACCAACTTGTTGGCAGCCTCATCTTAAACATTACCCACACATTTGCTTATATGTATTTCTCAGTTGTTAAAGAACCCATGACAGTTATCAAAGGGCTTTTGATGAATTGCAATCCTCCAACACTACATTTTTTGTTATGGGCAACACTGTTACCCAGTGGATAGCACTGTGGCCTCACAGCAAGGAGGTCCTGGGTTTGAACCCTGGTCGTCTCAGCCTTTCTGTGTGGAGTTTGCATGTTCTCTCTGCGTGGGTTTCCCCCGGGTGCTCTGGTTTTCCCCGCTATCAAAAACATGTCAGGTTCACTCTCCAGTCAGTACCATGTGACCAGTGACACTGGCTCCAGTCTGGAGTTGGTCCCTGGGTGCTGCACAGCAGCTGCTCCCTTAAAGGATGGGTTAAATACAAAGGATTAACTTTGCAACATGTATATGACAAACATATTTTTTAACAGCTGCGATTAAAATCAATATGGCAGAACACAGCTACTTGGGTCTTTATTGTTTCTCAAGTGGCGTAGCTACTCTCCCTGCCTTTGCACATTACAGCAGAGAAGCTGTGAGGAAATCTCCCTCCCTGACCTAATCTATGCATACTGTACGTTAGTGTGTCTGCAGATATGTATTTTATGTTGGTAACACACAGAATATGCACAGTTGGGCAATGTCTACTTCAGGCTTCCCTTGTGCATCTGATATGTGCATACTGATATTGTGCATGCTAGGCTACTTCCCCACAGGTGATACAATTCCCTAATTGCCGGGTTCTTCCTGTAACACAACGAAGCTCTGCCTGAGCAGAAACAAAAATACATATTGTACTAAATCATGTTATCGCATAAATCATCTTGGAAGTTGGCAGGAATACTTTAAGTAGCATCTTTAGCCAAGATTTCTTCCTGTGAATCCTACATTTTACAAAGACAAATGTATTTTAAGCCATGTTTTACTAAATGCACTAGGAGCATTATTAAATTTGTAAGCAACACTATATCAAACGCGAAAATGATTAGCATTAAACCGAAAGAATATCATAATTATGTGTTAAACACTTAAAATAAGTATATTATAAATGTTTCTATTAATTTGTGTATGTATGTATGTATGCTGCTGATAATAATAATAATAATAATAATAATTTATATAAAAGATTTCAAACAGGGGCTGCGTCTTAAAGTGCTTTACAATAAAAAAAAATTACATTTGAAAATGACATTACATACACAATAAAACGAAAACAACAGTGAATAAGAAACAAGATATTACATAAGAGATCAACACGTTCTCACTCCCAAATCGTTAAGTATAGACGCTTGGTCAGGACCCTTTGGCGTTTCATTACAGTGCACTG
>JAODUH010000022.1:2733143-2756832 GCA_027564835.1 Typhlichthys subterraneus | reverse complement strand
TGTATGTATGTATGTATGTATGTATATGTATAAGTGCCTGTTTGGGTTTGGGTTTTTATATATTCATTATTCTCCTATCCTCTACTCTTTCTATTTTCTTTATAATGTAGCTAGCTGTATAAAATGATGGTTTAATGAATTGATTGAGATGAAGTCACTTAATATGTAATGTCACACGTCTAATTAAGCAATTTAGAGATGAATGGAGTACAGAGTTAGCCACCTGCTGTTTTCAGCAATTTAAAGTACTTCATTTATTCTGAATACATATAAAGGAGTGAAATCCTTTCATACAATATGTTAACATTACTTCTGGCAGCAGGATACAATAATTCTATTAATAAATGAGAGAAAGACATCTCATTTTGACTAAATTGCTATGGACCATGCCATGAAATGTTGGAATGAGATGTTTCTCAAACAGCAGGAGGTGCTAAGTGATCTCATCCTTGTGTTGCAGCCAAGCACATACTGTATGTTGTGGCTGTCACATGCCACCTGTGCTGTGCTGGTCAGGGAATCCTGCCACAGACATACAGAATAGGAGGGCAGGTAGGTGAGCAATATAGCTGCACTCTCACACAGCTATCAACAAAATCAAGTAATGCTCCTTGCACTAGACACAAATAATGGTTTTATTGTACATATATATGACTATTGTGCAAAATCCAACATTTAAGGATAGGTTTGCATGAGATGGAATTTGACAAACTTTTTAACTGGAAAAAAAGTACAGTAATTTTAATTTTAATTAATATATATGCAAATTAATCCTACTTAAGATGCAGTATCCAACATATCAATAGTAACCATTACATTTATTTAAAAAATATATAATTGTGTGTGTACTGTAGAATACTAAATTTCAACCATAAAACCTTAAAATATGACTTTTTTTCAGGGATATGCTTTCTACACAATGTATTTCATATTGTACAAAATTAAAGTAAACATATTGAATGCATTCATAATGTATAGGAGATGGTACTTACTGATTAGCAAAAAACGTGTTTTCAATGATAACTAATGTTTATACTTTATACACAATCCAACATACTCCTAATAACATTGCCATGTCTATTCACTAATAAATTATTTTTAAAAATGTATAAGGGTGAAAAACAATAAAATGACATGATCAACAAAGATACATTGTAATAACATATGCAAATAGCATTTTCAGTAACATCTTATAACACTAAAATTAACACATTTAGCACATTATGTGTTCAGCCCCACCTCTGTTCCTAATCACAGCAGGGCAATGGCTACTAGTTTGTACATAATTGACTTGAACTGAAACATAACAGTTGAACAAATTGATGTTTCGCAGATTGCTATGGGAGTTATCGTGAGTATGTTTGTAAACAAGTGTCACTTGTGGATTTTAATTGTGTGTTTTAATCATAGCTTTTCTCACCACCTCAGTGTCTATAGTAAAGTCAGTGTCTAGGGCATACTAGTGAAACACTGGGGGTTTCCCACTTCAAGGATCTCCATCTGTTTTCAAATCTAATTAGCTTCAGCTGCACACAGGTGTGTTTATTTTGATGGTGATGACATGCTTCTATTTGTACTGTAATGCACCACTGATGCTGAAAATAAAATCAACCACGCTGCACTGTCATGTCCACCTCTTACATTGACTAATGTGGTGTGTGCCCTTGACATGTCTGTCAAGGGCATCCAGGCCGAACAAACACACTTTCAAACTAACTGTCAACAGCATGCGTCTTCTTATAATGCATTCACTTGAAAACAAGCATAAACAGGGCTTATCATTACATAGCGGGAGTTGAATCTTCTTTTTTCAGGTTTTCCTGAGAAATGTTTTTTATGGACACATAACATGGAGAGAAAGTGTACTAATCTACCCATTCTATGGCTACAATTTCCTTTTTCATTTACTGTATCTACTCATGTGTCAGTCTTATTTAAAACATCAATAAGGCTTCATAATCAGAATCCAACCAAGGCAATACCGTAATATATATAATATGACATTTTTTAATATTTTCAGATGGATCAAACATGCAAGATGTTTCTAATTAACATTTACAGTCTGTTACAATCAGTCAGTAAATTAGCATGGTAGCCACAGTCAACATATTATTGTTTTAAAACTACACACACACACACACACACACACACACACTTGTCACACGCACACATATTTTCTATAATCTGAAAACTATTATCACAGGAATTATCTGCATTTGGACTAAGTATGTTGCCATTCTGTATTATCAAGCACGCTTCTTATGGATGTGGTATGGTTATATTTCCTTTGATGATGTGGGATATTGCTTTGAAGCATATCTTGCTAAAACAAACACTTGAAGTAAGTGAGACACAATAGGGAGAGGACCATTAGAACAGAACATGTTGGAATACTAATAGAGGATTTAGGGTAGAACAAAGGATGTCTTCACCACTTTGTTTGTGTTCCTATGGAGCAAGGGCTGTGTAGATGTTTCAGATTATTTTTTCAGCAGTCACAGAGAATGGTAAAATAGTGAACTGCAAGGAAATATTTGGTGAATTTGACAAAAAGTGTATTACTGTATCTTACGATCACTTATTATACGTACCTTTAAATGCCTCCAGACTCTTTTGCCCAGTCAGTTTTCAAGTCAGTTTATTTATAAAGCACATTTAAAAACAGGAAATGCTGACCAAAGTGCTGTACACAACAATTCAATTAACAATTAATAAATATATTAAATAAAACAATGAAACACAATACACTACAAATAAGACAGCTTTAGCATAGTGTCCCAGAGCTTAATCGAAAGCTATAGAGTACATGTGCGTTTTTAGAAGAGATTTAAATGTCTCAGTGACATTTCAATCTCTCCAGGGACATATCCACGTCACAACAAAGCACTCAAGGACCTCTGATTTAAACACTGAAGAAGATTCTGGTATAGGCTTAAAAATTGCCAAGGTCCTCCATTCACACATTACTGTACATGCTCACATTCATGCTGATCTGTTATTTCAGAAACGTTGCTTTAAGTTTTAAAAAAAGAATTCACTCCTTTATTCCAAGTATTGGAATGAAGTACTTGAGTGACTCAACAGTGTGTTTAAGATTGTTGAAACAATAACAAAAGAAAAAAATATATTATGTTTTAAAATAATGCTATAGATTTAATGTAATGTAGAATTTGTGAAATACAGAGGTAAACGTTTTACAGTACTGTACAGTAAATTGTGTTTTTGAAGACACCACACGAGTGTTTTTCTGTATTCAGAACATTCATCATAAAAATATACAAATATAGACATAATTCAAAATTCAATATCATCTTGCAAAAATTTCCTTCACCCCTCCAGTTATTCCACAGCCACTTGGCGGCTCCTGACCCACACTTTGAAATCCACAGCTTGAAATGTTTCACGCCTTGCAGACTAGATCAGACGCCATGGCCCTGCGCCAGAGGTGCCTTTCTCCGGTGTCTGTTGAGATAGACTGAGGTCATGCCAGATGTGGGTAAGTGCTCCTTCAGGCCATGTGTATAGGAGACAGCCTGCAACTCACCATTGGATATAATGTATCATCTACAGGTGCACAAGCATGCAATGCAGGCAACATTATGACTGCAGCTTTCCAATGTTGTGGTAGAACATGCCCTATGGGCAGAAACACAATGGGATGGGTAAAATGACAAGTGTGGGAAGACCTGGTATGCATTTCAAACAAGCAAATGGAGGGAATAAAGGATTATAAATGTGTATTTGAAATAAAAGAATCTAGAGATCATTCTTGTTTTGTAGTTCTGGATTATTAAGGTTATATTACTAGGTTAAAGGTTATACAATGACTCAAATACTGTGTTTTTCAAAGGTTAATTAACGATCAGACAGTACTAAAATACTGCATATGTTCAGCAAATTTGAAAATGATTAAAACAGGCATTAACACGCCCAATAATAAGTAATTCAGTGGAAGAATGCGATTAGCTGTCTGATGTTTGCTTTCTCGTGACCACATAACAGTTCTCTTCTAAGGCTTCAAAGACATGGCTATCTGTTATGTATCATGTGTAGGGGTATGTTACCTCCAGACACACTTTGATCATGAAGGGGTAAGGGCACAAGTAATGAGCTCTCTGTGCATGTTGTTAAGGCAGCCAAGTCCAGGGATTTATATTTCAACATCATGACAGCTTAGATAATGCAGGCTATAGTGTGTAACAGTATCTAAAAGAATAAAAGTCAACGATACCAGACAATACAATGTGAAACTATTATATGTGATGTGGTGTGGTCCATGCATACTATTAGAAAAGATACAATACATTACAAATACAAAGTAAGCTTGGGAAGTAACTGATTACATGAAAGAAAACATGAATCCATTACAGTTACCAGCTAAAATAGTGGAATCAGATGACATGTATTTCTTTTATGATTACTTCTAGGACTACTTTCAAATTTAAAAGGGAAGTTTGCATAAAACAATCAGCTGTTCTCTTAGTAAACTTTCATTAATGTTAACCTATAATTGAAATAAAGTCCTTCTTTAATCTGATATCTTGAGAAACATAAACGGTCACAAAATATAAAGATTTGGTACGCCAATGCAGCAAATTACTTTGGATGGCATTTCAAAGAACAATGTTTAGGAGTGAAGTAATCTAAAGGTAATGGATAGTAATCAGATCATATAACTAAATAGGTAATCCAAAAATTACATTACTGATTATACATTTAGTCTGGTAACTAGTAACTGTAACGGATTACATTTAAAAAGTAACCCTGGCAATATGATACAATCAAATTATACGAAGTATCTGACTAGATTGGACTGGTTGTGTTTGCGCTGCAGAAATGTGCCGGTTCACAAATTATAAGAATGTTAGCCTACTGTATAGATAATATACAGTACAGGCCTCACCAGACTAGTATACATGTTGTCTGTCTGCATATGTAAATGTATACTGACATGTTTGTTCTAAACAACGGGTCTGGCTATTTGCAGTCTAAATCTGTAAATTAGTAGGCTACACTGCTTATAATACATATTGGGACTGACATTTATGATAGATTACTGCACTATAGCATCTTGACAGAATTACTGTGTGTATACAGTATATAAATACATTTGAGTGACAATGCTAATAGCCAATGAATACTGTATTTACGGCTCAACTTCCTGACAGTGCTGACATGCCTACAGTGGTCTGTGTATCAAGACATTCAAAACACGTTGCTTATGTAACATGGTGCTACTGAACATAAGAGGCTGAGACTATAGCCCACTGTGTCATCTTTTAACACTCACCAACCAAACAGATTAGTATAACCCTTCATATAATGATATTTAATGATCACAACCATTCTTTTTAATGACCTGCCTGCTTTATATTCAAGGAGTGATATGTTTTCACACCTGGGTGATTTTCAGTTTTGGCCAATGAGCAGGTGAAGTGGTGAAAAGTTGCTCAAAGTCACGCAAACAGTGGTTACCAAGAGTGAAGGGTCATTCATTATCAATAATTCCACACTTTCTTTAGCCAGTCTAAGATGGTTCCTGTATATACAAGAAGTTATTAATTTTGTGTGTTATTCACTTTCAATTGATAAATCCCAAACTATTGTGACCATTCTTGAATTCAACACACTGTGTAAATCTACTTTATTTCCACAATTCAACATCATAATACTGGGAAGTAATAATGGAATCAAAGTGTTTTTTAATATGAATATATTAATGTGACTGGGGTACAAAGAATGACTACCCTTTGTTTGTCTGTACATGTCTATACACAGTCCAGGAATGTGGGGAATGGTGAGGCCCTGACAAGCGAGGCCTTTGTCTCCGTTGGTCTCTCTCCTGCCCACCCTGTGGATTAGCCTCTTATCTGTTAAATGAGACAGTGCGGACGGATTCAGATAACAGGATTTTGGCATTGACACCATGCTTTGGGTACCGACGGCTGTGTTGTGCTGTGTGAGAGTTTAGCAAAGCCAAGCGACACAGACAGTCGTGGACCAGGCAGTGTACGAGACATTATGGAAGTATATTAGACACTGAAATTCACAGCACTTATAACGCTGTAGTTTCTTCATTGGCATAACGAGTGACATTATGTTGAGATTCATTTTGCCTCATATCACCTGAATGGCTTTTTAGCTGTGGCTCCCAGAACTGGCAACTCACTCAATCTGTCACCATGTGTAGCCAGGCAATCAACCGGGCTAAAATACATCCTGAAGCTCTGACTGGATTTCATCTGGCTTGTAGCTCCACTCACCCTGGGCTCAAATTGATAGGTAGTGTTAAGTGCACACCTGGGACACAGCACTGGGATCTGTGTTCCCTTACCATGTCCTGGGCCTTAGCCAGACGTTCAGCAGGAGTGAGCGCCAGTGTACAGTCAGATCTACTGGTCAAAAACTGGAGCACATTCCTGAGCCGTTATGCAGGCTAGTTAATAAATCTCCTGGTCTGTAGAGCAGAGAATCACAGCCAGTGGATTATTATCTAGACCAGAGGTGACCAGAGAAGTGAGACTTCAGGTTACACCATGCTATCACAGTGTGTATACATAGACACATTCATACTGTACATTGTGTAGGGGGAAAGTGTGTGCTTATATGATCTACCTTGCTCTTTGATTAGTGACTTGAACTGTGTAATAGTCGTGAAAATATGAATTAATATGACAGTATTCAAAGGGTTCCCAAAGACTAGTAAACATCTACAAAGGTTTGGATTCCCACTTTATCATCCAGTAATTACAATTTAAAATTGAGTTATGGGTCTTTCAAATAACCGCTAAAGAGTTGCAGTGCACATTATGGGTTATGGCCTATTTAGTTACTCCTATATAGGATTAGATTTGTATATTTCACAGGGGTCAACCAGTGGCCATTCCCTTAGATTATTTGCATACGCCCCCTTGACGTATTCCAGAATCATCAATGTCGCCTGCCTCTCATAACAAAAACTATTATCCAAGTTGCATTGGCCATTAGGGGTTTTTCTTCAGACTTCCATTTAACATGATTGGATATACAGAGGGCTCCTAGAGAGCCTTGTGTTTACACTGTAATGGAGAAGCTTGTATTTCTGCTGGTCTAATGTACAGGACTGCTAATGGCCAATACCCTGTAATTGCTTTTCAGTCTCTGATGGTGTATTAATTGCAGTGTAATTTGCAAATTATCAACTAACTTGCTTCAGAATGACATGGATGAGTTTCATTTAAACATAGATAAATGCAAATGTGACAAGCAAGTCCTTCTGGTGTTATATTCAGACAAAGCTGCCATTTGTTAAAGTGATTAAAAATCCATCTATTTGTTATATCTCACAGTGTCTCTGTGTCTGCTCCTGTCAGCTAAAAAATAAGGACCAGCATTAGCAGAGATTGAGTCTAAAAATGAGACCTAATACAGGTAATGGTGCATATGTATACTGTATCATCATAAGACAACATTATAAGCATACATGGGAGCTGGAGGGGAAGGAATGGTTTGGTGTTTCTGCCCCTATACACACGTTTTAAAAGTAATTCAGGACACACATCATGGAGTACATTTAAGAAGTGTTAAAATGTGAGGGTGACCAATGCAAATTTACACCTACAGCATGTCTTGTATCTTTTACCTTGCATGCCAGTGCACCGATGCACATGACAAATAGGAAAGCTTTGATGTTATTAGTTTAAGACAATTAGGTTTACTTTGAATAATCTACCCCTGGGAGAAACGGGGGGCTCGTGTTCACTGAGCTTCACTGCCTAATATGCCCCCACCCCCCTTTCCCGGCAGTGCAACAGCCCATTCCAGCTAACCCTTCTAATAAGTCACTTGAAAGAAAATGTGAGGAGTCAGCTGATTCTTAATCCGCTCACACATCAGGAGTCATATTGATATGTGCAATCACATAGACGCCCTAGCCTAGCAGGTGTTTGTGTGTGTATATACTGTATGTGTGTGTGCGTGCTTGCATGCAACATGTTTTAATGAGTAATCCCCATGCAAAACGTGGCTCAGAGTAAATAACTTACTGTAAGGAATTGAAAGTAATTGCAAAATGCTGTACAAATTAATATGAATTAGACATTATAAAGAACTTCTATATAATAAACTATTTACAGACATATTTAAACATTTTTAAATGTACATATTTGATGGATTTGACAAATCCACATACATACACTAGCCTATTGGACAGTTTGATAAATGACATTTGTATTGAAATATTTAGTATAATATATATTATTATGCGCATATGGTTATGCTGCATGCATGGGTGAACTGTCAGACATTTAGATAATTGACAGCCAAATGTTACTGACAAGCTCTATTTCTTTGTCTTAAAATTATTCTTAAAATTCTATACCATTAGCCTTTGATTGCCCTTTTGTCATTGCCATATATATCATTTTATAAAAAGTTTGTATTTGTAATATCAAAGTATGAGGATATTTTCATTTGATTTTATGGCACCACAGATATGATACTCCTACAGTATTTACTGTTGCCAGGCCTAGATAATGAAGACATTGTGCCAATTGTTGGAAAAGTAAATAAGTGTAAAAATGGCTGCTGTCAAGGCCTTTTGCACTGTGTTGTGAAATAATGTCAATGCTTTCTAATTTTGAGTGAATGAGTGTTCTGAATGTCATATCTTTTAGACTGAAAAATGTGTTTCCTTTACCCGTTTAAGTGTTGTTATAAGTAGCGCTTATATTTATTATATTGGTCTATGGTAGCCTATGAAAATATTTAACAAGAAAATGGTCAACATCTATTGTTCAGGACCCAGCTATTAATAAATAGGCTATAACATTTGGACAGAATAAATAGAATAATGTAAACCACAAAGAATGTATTGAATGTTGTGTGTGTGATGAATAGCAGCTACTGTATATGTAGACCTACATACAGTAGCTTCTAAAAATTGAGAAAATAATTAGATCCTAGGGGTAATTCCCATGGAACTGAAGAAAGAGGAAGCTTTTTTGGGTTTGTTCATGCTTGTTGAAACCTGATTTTTGAGAAACATTTACTAAACTTAGATCTTGCACTAGGCTATAATAGTTTTTATGGAATTTTGAAATGGCAGCTTATGCAGTCACTCCATGCATGTCCAAATACATGTACTATTATGTCAAATAACAACCTCATTGGGTTACAGTATCCTAGGTCGCCTACAGTATATGTCATTGAAAAATAATCACAACACAATGGAGTGGATATTGTTATGTCTTGGCAGCATTTTGTTTCTGAAGTTTTCTGAATTATCTGACTGTATAGGGACAATAAGGTATCTCTAAGAAAAAAAAGAGATATGGACTTGAAGGCTTTTAGGAATTATTGTTAACTCATTGTGTTTGCAAATATAACTGGCATTTAGGCTAGCCTATTGGCATACAGGCTACATCACATCTCTTTAAACATGATAGCCATATGTGATTGCTTTTAGGCTAAATAATTAAATGAGCCATACATTATTATGGTCCAGGGATATAGCCTACCTAGCCTATCTATACTATATTGAAATGTAATCAGACGTTTTAAAATCTAGGCTACTTGGCATATGGTTATTCTAGCAATTACAAATACAGTAACTTATTCAGGCTGGCTGTTACCTTACCCATTTAGTGACTAGGTTTCAACCATCTAAAGATTAAGAAACAGCTTCCCCCTTAGAGGAAGGATACACACATTTGTAATTTCACCTGCATGTTTCAAAATAGAGGCGGAGTTACCAGCACTGAAGATAAGCCTCAACCTGTAGACCTGAGAAAAAGGGACAGAGGCAGTAGGGAGGAGTAGCTACGGCATAATTACACTATCAATTGAATAACTGACCCAAAACTCATAAATGCGCTTTATTTCTGTACTGGCAGTGGCATGGTTTTTATCTGGTAGATAGCTGTGTATATATTTGGGGTGGCGAGAGAAAGGCCGTGTTTAATGGACATTTGGAAGTCGCCGCAGATTTCTTCTGGGAGAAGAGGAGACATTACGGCGCGATTTAGCTAACGTTGGCTAGCTAACAAGGTCAGTTTGCTGTCTTCAGTCCGCTCCTATTAGCTAGTGTTTCCCCTAGCATATCATCTTCTTCGCCTACGTAGGTTATATACGAAATGTGAATTGGTTCTCATCCACTGCTGTGGATGAGTGGTGGACTCACTTATTTTTTAAAATTCAGAATATACTCGGTTTTGGCGTTAGCTTGTTGGGTATCTCGGACGCAAGGTGGCTGTGCGCCCATTCATTCTGCTCAGGTTTTGTTTTGGATGTTTTTAATGGCTGGAGCGAAACACAGTTGTTATGGGATGTCAAATAATAAATACAAATACGATCTAGCACACCTGTTATGTGGATAGTCGTTCAATTCTAGTTACATTGTCGTGGCGAAATAGTTTCCCCCGCCGATATTGCCCCTTAAATGTGGACGGAATTTCCACTCTGCCATAATTATTATATTATTATAGCATTTGGATATGAATGTAATATTCCTTATGTGTCTATTGCACAATTTCCCATATCACGATAACATATTGGGTCTTAATGTCAGTTAGTTTATGTTACACTGATTTATTGTGCCCACAGATTGTGTATGTAAAGTACCGTATGCTACTAACAGTCTGAGCGTTTTCGGCTGGGGGAATCATTTCGGGACGACATGCCTGCTGCTAGCAGTGGCAGCAGCCTGCTGCTATATAACGCCTAGAGTAGAACAGGTGCATCTTCCAGCCAGCGATCGGGCAGATGTAGCACGGTAGCACTAGTGCTAGAAAATAATCGGGTTTGTTTTTCCGTCATATACATTTGAGTCGCTATCATTATCGTGCCATACGATTTTGTAAACTAGAAGATAAAAGAAAAGATTGCCTGGTGACTGTTTTGTAGGTAGTCTGTGAAAGGCCTCGTCTCAACCAAGATCAGGCCCATGAAAACAGCGTTATGTGTACCGGTACGTTATGTATTGTCGGCAAGCCTGCTAACTTATGATATTCTTTAATATTACCCAATTAGCATACAAAGCAAAACTACCTTTGTATTAAAATCGTGATGTTATTGATTCGTTGAGGATGCAGAGGACGAGACCACAATGCAATTTGTGTTTCGCGAACTAAATAACTCATAATGTAATGCAATATTAACTCTGAATAGTACATTACGAATATTCTCATATCGGGCAATTCTGTTTGATGTTTAGTTAGATCTTAAAGTGCATTATTATGGAAACAGACTATAGTTCGATTAGTATGGTAACTTTACGTTGCCACATAGACTCCCGCAGACTTGCTGAACCATTTCATTTCAACTTTTCAGATTATGTGTTTTTGACGATGCGATTTAATTTAGCAAAAACGCAGATTTGTCAGCTTCCATCAGTGATTTATGACAGCATGTTTCTATAATCCAAAGCAAGTTCATTATAGAAGGTAAACATACCGAATTTAGATGTTCCAGACAGGATTTGGTTATTTGTCTATTGTCAGGTATTGGATTGCTTTTTTTTTTTTTTTAGCAGTGTTTAGTGAAGGCAAGCGACTCTTGTGGATATGTTTGTTATTCAGATCATGTGCTATCTAGAGTCTGCTGGATGTGGTATGTCAATTCAGTTGGCCCCTGAATGCCACTGTGGATTTGAGCCCTAACTATATTTGATGATAGATGAAGTATTTACCTATGTAAAACTTCAGACAGAATTGATATTGTGGCTATGAACTGGTAATTCAACTACATCTGGGCATCAGGCCCATCAGTGACAAACATTATACATTGTAAGTCTCCCTGTACTTTAAAATGTTCACCTTACAAGTACTAGTAGGAAAATTGTATGCAGTTTTTTTATACCCAGTTATAATATGATACAGTTTCTTAATTTTCTCTGTAAGTCCATTGGAAAATGCTGACATTGGTTTAGTTTTGCACAATGGACTATAAGATAAGATTTCCGTATTCAGTTATAAATGCTTTGTAGTCAAGCTGAAAAGGTACAGTATTGTAAGGGAATGTGTCCTAATAATGACAATAGGGTGACAGTGATATTAAAGGTAAATTTACATGTCTCTGAGTTTGGTTAAAGTTTAACTGCATGCTGCCATTTTCACAAAGCAGTTGGTATTCTTAACCATATCTATTGATGAATAGCCTAGTTGTAATTATGTTACAATGACTGTAATTTCTTGATGTTCATTAGACTTTAATATAATGGAAATCAAATTCATTTTAGTGAAAAGAAATGCATATTTATTTCACATATTTTGTTCAACTACTAGCATTTTTTTTATTATTACAAATACATTTGCAAAGTACCTTAATGTACACTGCTTGTACTTTTAGGCATACATTTGAACTACAATATATAATAATGGTTGGCTATGGCAGAACTGAGATGCAAAGATATTACAGCACATCTGTGGCCACTGAATGTGGCTTATTGTTGAAATATTCTTGTTAATTTTGCCAAATGCCGAACAAAATCAACCAAACTTTAGAGTGGGCTTGGTAGACTGGTTTAGGCTGCATTTACATGCCTGTGCCTGTGATTGCAGCTTAATGCTGCCGTCAAATAATGTTCTCATCAAAGATTCATTCAAAGTTTGAGACCTGACATTAGCTATAATTATAGCTTGTGTATTATATTACTTTTAGTTCATAAACAATGGTTGTGAAGATAAATACAGTTTACCGGCTTGCATGTGATGGGGGTGCCCCTCACCCCCAAATAGATATCCCCAGACCAGTAATCATGTGTATGGTAGACGTGAGAGACCAGCATCAGCTGTAACTAACTTATTAGCTACATTTTGTGATGTGTCAATATGTTTTCCGTAGCTATTGGTTCTTGTGGATGCCTGCATCTAAAACAGTGTAGCTTAGTGTTTACTGTATAACATCACATGCTCTTCTCTGAAGAGCTTACGTTCAGCACATGTTGGTGTCTATTTACCCAGGTTGGATAAAGTAAACTGTATTGTTAACATTCATACTTCAACTTTGTCTTATTATTAACAAAATAATTTATTTTTCCAATAAATCATCACGTGCTTGTTTGAAAGCATGATTTCAAAGTAGAGTAGGTCTTTTTTTGATAATATTAACAGCCTTGTTTTATATATTGTGTTCCATCTAGGGCTGGTCGATATCCTAAAAATCAAGTTTTAATTATTTTCAGTATGATGGACTATAATGTTCTTAATCAATTTTATTCTCTGCATGAAATATTATTCAATAAATGTTTATTAAAACTGTATGTCATACTTTAGGCTATAGGCCTATGCACTATGTGCAAAATTAACAAATAACATAATTTAAACTAAATAAAGCTGGTAGGCAGTGACTGGAGAATCACATCCACATGTGGTTCTAAAGTATGATAGGAGACATATGCAGACAATACTAGCCTACATTTTCTACAATAGGTGTAGCTAGCATATACAGTGAATTGCAATGCCACAGCCTAATAATGGGTATACAATAACTAACTATACAAAGCCAATTACAGAACAGTAGGCGAATAGCCTAGTGTTACATACAATGCTGAATTGACCTTTCCCAAGCCCCGTCCCTTTTTGCATGTCCTCCAATAAATTATAACAATATTTTTTTAATCTGACGGAACCTTCCGTCAACTGTCTGTTTTGCTGTAATAGCTTTCTATTGTGCTTTGTCCTACCTAGTTACAGTAACTAGGTAGGACAAGTGGGGGGGCTTGGGAAAGGTCAATTAAGTAACTAATATGTAATGTAAAATGTCATTTATGATAATATATTCTTTGCATAAGATAAGTGACCTATCTGTTTTATTAAGGACAGTTAGACATTAGTTAAATTATTCACAAAATGTGCCAATATAGCAGGGATAGGTCTGTGCTTGGGGCGCCTTTACCTAAAGCCTGGGAACTACCACACAATGCCTGTGCCTGCACTTAGTTGTGGCCTGACCAGGTGTAGACGCTATCACAGATAAATATTTTGTATTGTTTGACACCCAAGCTAGCACTGCACCATCCACCGAGCGATCGCACCATTTTGGTACGATTTGTCGATTTCATGGTGAGATGTGTGAGTTGGCAAACACATCCGAAGCAAGAGAAAAGGTGCCTGGCTGGCGCCCAACGAAGTTACAACATATGCGTTAGCAGCAGCACTACCTGTGCCACCGGCCTTTCACCAGCCGGGAACTAGAGCCCAGAAATCCTTCTATCTTAATCTGTTTTTCAGAGAAAATTAAGAAAAGAAAAAAATGAATATACTTCACTTTTGACTTATGTAGTTATTAATAACCTAGAGTTTATGGTACCCACTGTCTTTTGCAAGCTGACGTCATGCCTTGCTCTGATAAAGCATTAGAATTCCAGGAGATTGTCGGACCCTCCTCTGCCTGTCTCTCAGTGCTACAGGATTGGGGTTGGCTGGGTCAGCACAATGGAGACTTTAATTCCGACACTCAGGACACTTAATTAAAACTTACAGCCAAGAGAAATGACCTTTGACACTCAAACCATCTCACGAGAGTGACTATACTGAAATTCCTATGATCATATTTTATATAATGTGTTATCTTTAGAATTGGCGGTGGTGGTGGTGGTTGTGTATGGAGGGGAGGTGGGGGTGCATATTTAGGCAGTTTTATATGATTACCTTATGTCTAACAAACACATGTGAATTTGTGAAATATGTACCGAGAACTAAACATCCTGTTTTGAAGATAATTCATTGATTTTAATGAGCCACTATCTGCTGATTGCCAATTTAAAGTAGATGTGTCTCTGTATAAAACCAGATTGCACATGATGCAGACGTATATTTTAGGTTAAAGATGAGTTACGGTCATGGTTATTTAACAAGGTCCAGTTAGGGAGGGAGAAATCTGCCATTGATTTTGAATTGCTTGTTTTTCTGGTGACATTGTTTGCCGTTCAAATCCAGTACCAATATTTTCAGTTTCACATAACTTAAAAAAAACCTCTGAGATGGCAAGATCTATTCCAAAACTAGACAAAACATCTTAATATGTACAGTTATATAACAGTTGTTATTGTTTCTTTTTCATTAAATAACTTATTATAATAATAATAATAATAATATGCCTATAGCATCATAATATTCTCAGACTTGTGTTTCTTCTGTTTCCTAGCTGGCGTACAGCAGTCTGACATCCTGTCTAGAATCTCTTCATGGATAACCGAAGGCGGCGGCAAAGAAGAAACAAAGGTGAATGCTCCATTCCTGAGCACACTCTCTAACTGGAGGGTCATACCTTCTAGTACTCCTTCTTATTGACTTCAGTGCATGTGGCCTCTTCAGTTGTTCTGCAACATCTGGCGGGGAGCACAGCAGGCTGCCACTATGCACTGTAAACAGAGGGATGTGAGCTGTAGAAATGCAGGGAGGTGCCGGACTGTCCCCCTAGTGCTGGGGCTCCTTGTGGCCCTGACCCATGGCACTGTGGCAGGCGTTCAACAGGAAACCGTGGTGGAGATGATGCCTGTGGAGCTGGAAGCTTCCATGCAGTCCTCCGTCCTCTCTGAGCTTCATGCAGCTGCATCTGCCATCAGCGAGGGACCGCCGATGCCCTTTCCAGAATCTTCTGCTCCAACGGAGGGAGTGAACACTGGCATCCCGGATTCTACAGCGATTGTGGGCCAAGTGTTCCAGTTGAGGGTTCCACCAGGCCCTGCCAATGGAAGCTGTTACCTGCATGTAAGTAACGATGAAAGAGGTACAACACGCTGTAAGTGCCATGTCCATGTTAATAAAGCTGTTCCATATCACTTACACATACTGCCAGTACTGCCTAGTAGAGGTCTTCACGATCTGAAATTAGCCAAATAATTTTTCACCAGACCCGATATGCATAAATTAAAAACCCATGTATTGAGATCCGTTCCGAACAGACCCGACAACAAACCGACCCGTACCCGAAAAGTACTGTGGATTTTTTTTTTTAAAACAGATCCATACCCGTTCAGGTCCAAAAGACTTGCTTGGTACCGAAAGAATAAACCTTAAAATTGTGTCACAACAGGCGACGCCATGTCTCCATCAATAGTCAAGGAATACTGCAGAAAAGTTGGCTGAGGAATGCTCAGGTTCCCACACTCGCACTGCCGTCAAATGTTAAAAGGAAGCAAATTAATTTTGGTCAGATTTGAGTTAATAATTTAGATTGACTAACAGAAGCCAAGGCTGGACCTATTCCATGTTTCAAATTGTAATTCCTATCACGGACCATGGTCTGATCCACAAGCAAGTAAAAGTTTAAGAAAGTTACCTATACATGTTCAGGGGCGCTGGCAAAAGTATCGCTCACCGATGGCACTGAACCTGCTGTTTCATCAAACAATTACAAAAAAATGCTGTTTTTTTTTTCTGTTTCAAAACGTTGTAATTGCTTCTTTTTATATAATAATGTAAACATATTTATTAATTAATTATCGGGTCCAGTTGGTAAATTGCATTTACCCGTGAATCATTGCATTTATGTCAGACCAGACTCAGATCCGAGTCAAACACTTAAAGTTGGACCCGACCCGGTCGGGTCTCAGGTCGGGTCTCAGAATTTTGGGTCTTGGAGGACCCGTGAAGACCTCTACTGCCTAGGCAGATGGGGACGAAAGAATTGTTAGGTTATCTATCAATATGTATACAGTAGGGGTGTAACGGTAAAGACCAAAACACCAATACAAACATCCATGGTTTTGTGTTGCTGTTCCAGAGGCCAGAACTGCGGTCCGCACACATGCGCCCCCCCAACCCGATGCCGGTGCAGCCTGTTGAGCTCTCGTATAGGTTGCTAACTACCTACTACTGTAACTAAACTATTTTTTTTTCCATTTCACAATTACCAATAGATAATAAAAAATAAGCTTTTCTAAGCGTGGCTTGGTGTCGGTTTTCTGTCTGTTGAACAGTGGATTTGGTGACCCCTAGTATACAGAGAAACAGTACTCTGTTGCAATATGCTTAATTGCATGTGTGTTAAGGTTGATTATGTTGTATGTTGAAAGATTACTTTTCATAATGTGTTATGAACAATGTGTGTGTCAAACTGTAAAAACATAAGTTAAGAAAATAAAAACATATATATTTATATATATATATATATATGTTTTTATCTTTTACACTAGTATGTGATTCCATAACAATACTACACTGCTATTCAGCAGATCCATGTTATTTGTTCATTTATTACCGCTAGCCATTTGTTATTTATCATGTTGTCTTATGCTAAGCACTGTGCCTTTCTCCCTTGATTTTTATGAAACTGTATGACCATCTGCCTGTTTTCCTTCCTCCCAGTCAAATAAATAGCAATTGTTAGCATTGAGTTAGCCACTGCATTATTCATTTTCTTGCCCCTTTAGAATGGCCATGTTGACCAGTTTCTCAAAAACAGTTATTTTTCTTTGCTGTGACCGTGGAAATAATAAATGTATAGTAGTTATGCCTCTAGCACTACTGCTGTGCTGCTACTGATTGAAGCTATGTGGTGCAATTTCCAGCCAGATTTATGAATGAGATTAGATTATTATTATAGGCTGTTGTGTGCAATAACTTATATAAATAAATAAAGCTGATGACTCACATAGTTTGTGAATAAGAATTCACTGTGGCATACTTCCTGTTCATATTTGATGAGCTAAGAATTGCAGCAAGGCATAAGTTCAAAGAAACACTTTTTTTTTTTTTCACGTCAAATAACTGTATATTCACATATTACGTTTTGCTTTTCTATATTTCAGCTAGCTGAGCTGGGAAAGCAAACCTTACCATCCTGGCTAAACTGGGACAGAGAGCACTGCATTCTCCATGGTTTAGCCTTGGAGCAAGACAAAGGGGTGCACCATATCGCTGTCTCTGGAGAAGAGATAAATGACAAGATTAGCAGCCAAACGCCCCCCAGCACAGTCTTCTCTATTGAGGTCTACCCAGAAGACCGGGCCGACACTGAACCAGCCCTGCTCGCTCTCCAGTCTGATATGAGCGGCGTGCAGCCCTTCAGCTGCGGTACCGAGGAGCCTGTCACAGTCCTCACTGTCATTCTGGATGCTGACTTGACAAAGATGGCTGCTGAGCAGAGAGTGAACCTACTGAGAATCATGAGGAAATTCTCACACGTATCCCCGGAGCACATGCGAGTGGTCCCTGTTGTGAACAATCGTCTGTTTGACATGTCCGCCTTCATGGCTGGACCAGGAAATGCCAAGAAGGTGGTAGAGAATGGTGCGCTGTTGTCATGGAAACTTGGTTGTGCCCTCGACCAGAGCAACATCCCTGATATCAGTAGTGTCCGAACCCCAGCAAAGGATGGAACCATGTCGGCTAAGCTGAGGTACCCAGTGGTTGGCTGGCACATCGTCAACAAAAAGCCTCACGGCGTGAAACGGGTCAGAAGGCAGTTGTACAACACTCCCACCCCAGTGCCCTCCCTGCTTCCCCCGACCACTCACCCTGAACCTCCTGTGCGCATCATCCCCACCCCTACATCTCCGTCTATTGCCCCAGCAACAGAAAACTCTGCTCCCCCTGTCCGTGGCCCTTTACCTCTGCCGGTAAAGCCGACTATTAGATTGAGAGACCAGATAGCCCACACGCCTGTGCCGGGGCCTCCCCAACCCACCAGGGTGCTAGGAACAACCAGCACTGTTCCTATAGCGCCAACCATGACACGGCCAACGTTTGTGGAGGCCACTGCTTTGGCTACACCACCAAGCACCACCAAAAAGCCCAAAACATCTGCAACCAAGAAACCCAAGAAAACCAAAACCTCAACCCCAGCACCCAGGGAGCCCAAGACCACAACAGTGAAACCTCCCAAACGTACTACCCCTCTGTCTGTGGCCCCAGACTTGAATCACAACCCAGAGATTCGCAACCCAATTGATGAGGTTAATGCGTGGGTTGGCACCTACTTTGAGGTTAAAATTCCTCCTGATACTTTCTACGACCGAGAGGATGGAACCACTGATAAACTGCGCTTAACTTTGAAAAAGACCCCCAAAGAACCAGTGAGTGAAACCTCTTGGATTCAGTTCAACAGCACCATTCAACTCCTGTATGGTCTTCCAGAGGGGCAGCATGAGGGCAAACATGAGTACTTCATGCTGGCCACCGACAAAGGTGGCAGGAGCATCATGGACGCGTTTGAGGTTCGCGTGAACCGCTGGTCAACTAATGACAAACCCTCGGTTGTGTTTGCCGCTCGTTTCCATGGCGACCCCAAAACCCTTAGCAACGACGTCCACAAAAAAATCCTTTTGACCAAAAAATTGGCCTATGCTCTCGGGGACCGCAACAGCAGCACCGTGACCCTGAGAAGCATCACTAAGGGCTCTATTTTGGTGGAGTGGACGAATAACAGTCTCCAGCAGAGTCCTTGTCCGAAGGAGCAGATCGCTGTTCTCAGTAATAGGATTTCGGATCCCCAGGGCAGGCCTAAACTGGCCTTTACAAAAGCCATGGAGCCTGAGTTCAAGCCCATTAATATTTCAGTGAGCGGCGCCAACAAATGCCAGATCTATACCTTCATCCCACCGGGTGAGGTGCCAATGCCCGTTCCACCGACGGCCACGCCATCACCAGGAACAGGTCGCAGGAGCAGCGACGATGTCTACTTGCACACGGTCATCCCAGCGGTGGTCGTGGCTGCCCTGCTGCTCATAGCCGGAGTCATCGCCATGGTGTGCTACCGCAAGAAGCGCAAGGGGAAGATGACCATCGAGGAGCAGGCCACCTTCATCAAAAAAGGAGTCCCCATTATCTTCGCTGATGAGTTGGATGACTCCAAGTCCCCACCGTCCTCCAGTATTCCCCTCATCCTTCAGGAAGAAAAGCCCCCTCTCCCGCCTCCAGAGTACCCCAACATGGCTGGCCCCCACTCTACCCTGCTGAACCAGGACCTGCTGGAAGAATACTCCATCTACCAAGACGAGGATCCCAACGCCCCGCCCTACCAGCCCCCACCGCCGTTCACCGTCCCCATAGAGGGCAAAGGCTCTCGGCCCAAGAACATGACCTCGTACAGGTCACCACCTCCCTACGTGCCTCCCTAACGCTCAGTGGTGCTCCCAGGTGTAGGCACACTGTAGGGGGATGCTCATTTGTATGAGAACAGACTCTTACCGAAGTAATTTTACATGCGTTTAATGAGATGGCTTTGACTATGTAGAGGAGCAGGCAACCGTATCCACATACGTGACCATCATCAACAAGATACTGTATTGTACAACTCATTGGCACAGGACTACTGGACAGGAAATTATTTTTAATTCCACCACTTTTTGTCATCCTTCAGTTCTGTCGATTACTTTCATAATCTTTTTTTTTAAATTTGTTTTAATGTTTTCTTCTTTTTTTGCCAAGAAGAGTCAATTTTATCTTTGATGATGTACTGTTTCTATTGTATAGAAAATAATAAAGGACTAGGAAAGACTGTGGCTTGCAGGGCCTTGGAGCATACAGTATGTCGCCATGACAACAGACTTGAGGCTCTTCCTCACAATCTTAATCTTTATACAAATTCAGTATCACTGAATCGGTCTTAGCCAGGTTTACTAAGATTTTGCAGTTATTTCTAGAGGGGGGACAAAATACAAAGCCTAACTTAAAGCATGTTTTTTATTTTTCTTTTACACACGTACATTTATTTCTTTGATATTTCAGTAACTTGTTTCTCTTCATTCTATTGCTCCCTCCTGAAAATAACCTTTGCAGACCATGCACATATGCAAAATCTTGTTAAACCTTGCACTTTTTGTCTTGCAGCAATGAACATTGTGACTGATAGTCCAGTAAGAGGGACTATTTTCTGTTTCGTTTAACCACAATGACTGAATTCCTCTGTTAATTAATCAAAAATGACAGCATTACACTGATCATGCCTGTTGTAGATGTAGCGTGGAGTTACAAAAGTTTATTTTATTTTATTTTATTTTATTGTCTGTGCCACTGATCTTGCCCCAGAGTTGAGGTGATTGATTAGTGTTGCCAAGGAGATGTATTTGATCAAGACAAACATTGCGGGTTACTTTTCCACAATGATGAAGCAGGGTCTCTGGTATGCTGCTGTTCACAGTAGGGAGGGAAATGCTAAGGTGAAATATGCGGCCATTGTTTTCGGTCCTAAATAGGTTTTGTTCCCGTCAGGGGTTTGGCTTTGGGCCTTTGGGGAGGGGGCTGGCGGGGTTACAGTACTGTATTATGACTGCTCTGCCTCTAGCTTCTGCACTGTACAGTATGTTTAGTGTGCTGCCTGTGTCCAGACAAGGGGACGAGTACAGAAAGGTGTGCCTGTGAAATTGGAGACCTGCATAAGAATATTGTTCTATTAGTAGAGTTAGCTGGGAAAGGGCCAGGCGGGTACACTTTTTTAACCGTCTGTCTAGATTTATGATCATGCAAATCATGAAAAAATGACTAGATTGTGGAGGTACAAAAAAACTCACCCATCACTGGAAAAAAGATAATGCATTCATTGCATCATTAAGAAAATGATGGGGAAACAAGAAACCACAATAATGTACGTGAATAATGTACGTTTCATATCTGATCACCATAAGAAAAAAATGCTTAAAAATCTAATGTTTTTACTGAGTTTTTGATACAGTCTTAAATTGTTTTATGAAAATATATTAATAAAGATGTACTACTATTTGTAAAGCCTCAACTATGTAAATTTGCATTTTGTCTAGAATGACATGTACAGCATTTTGTGGAATTAATGTGCTAGGTTTATTATTTTATGTCTTCAGTATTTGGGGCTATGAGATTTTTTAACTTTGAAAATAAGAATAACTAGAACAAGAAAGACATTTACCCCACTGGTAACCTTTATTGAACTGCTTCATGGAAGCATACTGTATGCTAAGCAATAAATGCACATACTGATTAATTAGCATAGTCTTAGTGTATTGAATGTGGCAAAAGCAGATTTAGGACATTGTGTTTATTAAGTAATCCAGAAGTTTTACCTATATCACATGGATCCTATTCATTGTAGTAACTCCTTATCTTAATAAGGAAGGAGCTGTACAGCTTGTTGTATTAATTCTGATGGTGTTTATTTGTAAAATTATGTTATGGGATTTATGCAAAGCATGCACACTTTTTGAAAGGTATATAGAACAACATGTACATATACTATAGAACATATAAGGTACTGGTACTATGCTATGCAGAGAGCATAGTCTGTGGCTTTAGCTGGGCGGTTTTGCTCATGTTTGCTCCAGTACTGCACCACTCATGGATATATACCTACAGTATCTATCTATAACCATGACTAATTGCTACATTACGATACCTCTCTTGTCTCACATCCATTAAAACTGTATGTTGTGATGGCTTGTTCAAGTGGTTAAAGCCAATTCTATTAGAGGGTGGTGATGCGTTGCAGCTCTATACCTATTTGACAAACAGACATTTCCAGTACAAAACAATCCTCATTTAAAAAATTTTCTCCAACCACTTTATCCACTGAATGCTGGATTTGTAGCTTACTTTAACCATGAAGCACAATGTGTGCATATACAATGGGAGAAATACAGATGAATGTACTGACTGCTCCTTAATACATTGAAAAGGCTCTCGTTCGTTAGAAATATGTAAGGTTACCTAATGTGTAAATAGGGCTGGGTGGTATTTCCATAATGTCATAGGTTTCATTTCACAACTTAATTGCAATTTTAATATTAGATTTGCAATCACAAATTGCACTATATATCTTGTAAAAACAGTAAAAGTGAATAGGCATACTTTACTTTCATTTTCATAGAATTGTATATATATATATATATATATTTTTATACACACATATATATGTTGTATATGCGTGTGTATATATATATATATATATACACGCATATACACATATATACTATATATATATGAAGAATTATTTTATAATTAAATTTCAATTAAATTATAAAAAATAACACAGTTGTAAAGGTTCCATCCTTTAACAAATACAGTGTAGTTAAGGCTCTATATAATGTATCTGGTATAGTTTAGTCAACAATGTTCTCATGTACTGTATTCTGTATACATTCTGGAGAAAGCTTGTTGATATTTGAACATGATCAAAACAAAAAAAACAAACACTTCTCCCTTAATGCCATATGTTGCAACCTCAGTAGCTCCACCTATGCATTGGAAACACATTACGATGGAAAGGATGTTGTGTGCGTTCTGCACCACGTTGTTTCATTTCTATTTACGGAGCCAGGACTCTGTAGAAAGCATTTTCAGCACGCACAGAGAACAGGAAGGTAGTTGGTCGTGAAGAGCTATTTGGTGTATTTGTTGTGTTTTATTACTATGACTTGGTATACAGTCAGGCTGTAATCTGTTTTCTTCTACCCTACAGTGTCTCCATGTATAAACCCCCCAGCTCATCCCTAATTAATAATGTACTGGGAGTGAAGGTTAATGTATGAGATGAAATATGCATTAAGTTTATGAGAACCCTAGGTAGAACTGACCTTATGCTGTGTTCCTTTCAATGTGGTTTAGTTTTACAGCGCTCTGCACAAAACAGTTGGTACCTCTGCCCACCGTGATACATTGTGTTTTCACTGGTCACACTACTGTCAACTAAATGAGCAGTGTGATCTGTTCACAACACAATACAATACACAATACTGCACAGATTGGTACAACACAAAACTGTGTTTGGGGGGGGGGGGGGGGGGGGGGGGGGGGGGGGG